>VXBT01009178.1:0-45003 GCA_013400235.1 Oriolus oriolus
CAGCCTCCCCGCCTCCATCACCCGGCCCCATGACATCCCCGCGCCGCCTTACCCTGATGCCTTGCAGCACCCGGACTTGCTCCCGCTCATCCAGCCCGAAGGTGACCCTCCTACCGCCGTGGCTGCTCTCGCTGCCGCCCATGACGGCCGGGGTCGCCTGTCCCCGCCGCGCCCCTCTCCCGCACCGGCTGCCAGCAGCGCCTCTGCCCTCGCAGCGCCTACCAACATACCCGCTCCCCATTGGCGCCGGCCGCCGAGCGGCCAATAGCGCGCCGCGGTGCTGGGTGCCGGGCGCGGTGCACGCTGGGGGCTGTAGTCTGTGCCGGGCGCCGGGGAAGTGCAAGGCGCCTCCGGGAGAGCGGGGAGTGCCCTTCCTGTCCCGGTGTGCTCGCCCTCCACACCGCCCTGGGAGGGAGCGGGGCATCAAAAGTGCCCGTACAGCTTCCACTGCTATACGTCCAACTCACGGGGTTTTCCCAAGTTGAGGAAGGATGACTTCTCGCCAGATACAGCAGCTGCGCTGGGGGAAGAATTCAGCTCTGCTCCTTCCAGCCGCTCTGCTCCAGCAAGACCGTGCCGGCACCTGCCCTGACACACACGGGTGGGTTCTGCATGGGTCAGGCCACGGCTGATACAGTCCCCGTTGCCAGGCAAGGCTGATCCACAGCCTAAACCAAAGGAATGAGATAATGTAATGTAAGGCAGAGGCAGCTGGACCAAGCAATAACAGCTTTGGAGAATCTTTTTCAAACAAGCTTTCTGCATTCCCAGAAATATGGGCCAGTTGGTATCAACGTGCTACTTATCTACTCAACACACTACTCCTCAGTAGTGCATGGGAGCAGTTTTAACTGTTTAATGCTTATTCCTCACTGCAGTTAGTGTGGCAACCAGAGCTTTGCCTCAGAGTGGGACTTGAGCCAGCATTAAGGGAGTATCTGGGACTCTGCACCCCCCAACCCCACCCTGGGTATTCAGGCCTCTTCTAGACCACATTCCTGGAAGCAGGGAATATTTTTGTTAACTGTGCAGTACCTTGTACACTGGAGACTTGGCCTATGCGTTGAGTTCTCAAGACAAGGGCACTGCATCATGCACCATGAGCTGTTTGCACCCCAGAAACACTGCACAGAGCCAGGCAAGAGCACAGGTGGGGCTGAAGCTCCCTCCCAGGACAGACTCACCTGCCTCCTGCTCATTTCTAATCTGCCACCTGCTCACTTCATTTGACAGCACCCAGGTTTTGTACTGAAAGAGTCCATGAGCAGATGTTCCTTATTCACCTTTTCTGTCCTCTCTAAGGTTTTCACAGACCTGCACCATTGCTCTTCCAGGCTGGCGAGTTCTCAGCCATGTATTTACTCCTCCAGAAGTCTTTCCATAACTGTGATTATTCCTGTCATCCTTCCCTAGGCCCTTTCCAGGTATAACTCCAGCCAGGTGGCAGACATCACCTGCAAGGATCCAGGAGGGAGAGTGGGCAAAGGCAAACAAAACCACTTCACACTGCACCCATGCCTTCCTGCAATCTTTTTTTTTTTTTTTAACTTCAAGTTATTTCTTCTCCCCAATTATGTCTCATTTGAGAAACAAAGCATGACCATTTATGCCAAACTTAATTTTATTTATTTTACAAACAAAAATATACATTTATTCTATATTTTCTCTCTTTTTACCACCCTCCCACATACAACACACTTCTGCTCAAGAACCACTTTAAAGATGGCCCAAAGCTTTATATATACATAAATATACAACAGGAGGAAGGTCAGTCCATGACCTAGTGCAGAAGCTCCTCAGCAGCAGAACATGGGACGTTCCAGAAATAGTGGAGTCCTGCCAGCAAAGGACAGGATGGATGTGTTGACAGCCTGCACAGGTGATCCTTCAGCACTGAATTCAGATGGTAAAAAGGCAAATTCCTAAACAGGCTCTTCACATCATCAAGGAAGGCAGATAAGTCCTTTCAGTCAGGGTGTTGGTGTTGAAAGTCAATAAATACTCCTTGGGATGGAAAAGCAGTTGCTCCTTTAGTTCTCAACTGTTTTGAAATCTTCATCTCTCTTGACTCTGTCCAAGCCCAGGGAAGCTTTGCAGGTTCCCCCACCCTTTCTAACCAACAGCAGCTCGGGATCAGTGTTGTAAGCAGCATTAGGAGCAGCAAGTCAGGCATCACATCATCCATCCCTTTTACAGCAAGCAGTCCAGCGTGGCTCAGGCTGACTCACAGCAGCGACAGAGGAGCATGGAACACTTCTCTAAGGTGGCAAGGGCTGACTTGGCCAGCTGCTTGTCCAGCCTTGCAGTCACTGCATGAAGTGGAAATGTAAAAGGCTGTGACCTACAAGAAACTACTCAGCTCTAGCACATAGATAGAAGCCTTTTTTTCCCCAAAAGTAAAGAAAAAAAAAAGGGGGGGGCTAAGGGCATTGTTTGTTTTCACGGTGCCAGTGCTACTTAGGCTTGCAGGGCAAAGTCCCCAGGCAGACAGAGAAGCTGTGTTGCTCATTAACAAAAAGAGATAAGCAAAGGCCTGCATAGTTTTGGCAACCAACAGGAACTTCACGTTCTTACCCATGTTTTCTTTCCCTGTGATGGGAACACCTGGTAGTGAACGCCTTCCTCTACCTGCTAATGATCCAAACCAACACCTCCACACTGCACCCTGCATAACAGTTTCCCAGAAACTCTTACCTCAGTATTCTTCAGGAACAGCAGTAAGTTAGGGCAAGAGATTCACAGAGTCCCCAAACACTGCAAATTCCTCCTTTCTACCATCCCTAGTGGAAAGTTGCTTATAGCAGATCTCCACCTACCTGGAGGACTCAGGTAGGAAAGCACCCCCAAAGCTAGAGGAATACACATCTTCATCCTTGGAAAGCACAGGACATCCCAGAAACCAGACTGATGCAGCCTTTATATGAACAGTCACTGGATTGGAACACCATGTCTTGAAACTGCATGCCAGACAGCTCAGACAGCAGTCCAATTTTCCAGCATGGAAGAGGTTAATAAGAAGTGCCAGAAAGTCTTTAAAAGGACCACTCTCCACATGCACATAAGTATTTTCAACGTATCAAGCCATGAAACTTACTCAGACCAGCAGCAGTCTGGGGATCTGAACTGCAACGTAAGGGGACACTGCCAGAGATACACATCCATCTCCCACTCCTCTGCCACTGCAGCACACCAGCCAGCTTGATTCCAGCACCCCTAAGGTGTTTGAGTTCCCAGTCACTAAATTCTGACAGCTTGGACTCATCATAGGCTTCTGCTCTGCCTCAAGCACCTGCATGTCTCTGGAGCCTTCATCTGCAGAGTCACCTTCCTCCTTCACAGCATTCTCCGAGCCCCTGCCAAAGCCACAGAGCAGGGTGCAGATGGAAAATGCACCTACCTCACAGGTTTTACTCTTGAAACTCAGCCGTGATTCAGTGTTGTTACTTAGATTTTCCTGTGAGCTCAAATGCACAGCACTACAGCCTCCACAGACTGGTTCACAGCTCCTTCAGCTCAGCTAGAGACAGCAGCACTGTCTGTCCTTCTGCCTCCCTACTGTTCAGTCACTTCACATCCATGCTGTGAGCTACCAGCCTTCCCCAAATGTTCCCTGGGCACAGAGAACAGTTTGTTCCTCTTCATACCTCTTTTTCCCCACACACTCAGAACATTGTTTTTAACCACTAGCAACTCCAATTCACAATTTTCATCAGTGTTAGCTGAAACCAGGGGTGAGCCCCAGTGACCAGCTTCCCTCTTCAGACACTATCACCACCTGTGTTGCACCTGCAAGATGCAGGCAGCCATGCTGCTTGAAAAAGCCTAGGAAGACCATCTTTGGTTTCAACCACCAAAATCTTTCTATATATGTACAATACAGCAGTCAAATCAGCACCCTCATCCCTAAACACCATTCCCCTAAGTGGCAGACAAGTGCTTTCAGTCACTGAAAATGAAGATGTGCCAGCCAGGGCTATCTTCTGGGTCATATTCACATCTGGAATGTGGAGGATCAGGAAACTTCAGTGTTTAAAGGTTTATGAACAAAACTGCTCTACATTGTTCTCAGGTAGAAACAGAAAGTGTTCTTTCCAAAAAGGTTTGGGCTGCCAACTTAGTTCCACGATAGGTTTTGGAAATCCTAAGGACAAGACGAAAGCCATGGCAGGTAGCCAAGGACAGATTTCCAGTGGACATCCTAACAGCTGTGATATCAGGGAGTTTTGAAGGAAAGGAATGAGGCATCATGTGATTCAGGTGCCCTGCCTCAGGCATTGATGGATTTCCAGCGGTCACTGTCTATGCTGTTGATGCTGCCCACGTGGTACGGCATAGAGGCCACGTCGTCCAGGTAGGCTGTGGTATCAATCTGAGTGCTCGAGTAGAACCCAGAATCCATTCCTTCCTTCTTGGCAACAGCATAAGGGTGGGGTAGGTGCACATCCACATCCTCAGGTTCATCCACCTGGCATTTGTAGGAGAAAAGGATCTTCGGTTCAGACCTGGAGTGATGAAAGATTTAAAATGCATGTTTAACCAATGTGGTATCACAGCCACCTATCCCTAAGTGAAGCTCATAAGCATTAGAAATTGTGCATTCAGACCTTAAACACTCTTTAAGTGAGTTTTTGGTCCAGAAATCTATGGCAGACTAAATAAAGTAATGCTAAATGAAGCTTTGGATGAAGTCCCTTAAGAGAAATACAAGTGGCAGAATCCTGACTCTACTGTGGGAAAAGTCTTCTCATCTTTGGGACTTTTGAATTACTGAGGGCAACAGCACCCAAACACTGAACTCCACAGCAGCCTGGCTACTGACACCAAAATGAGTCAGAACAGGAGTACACTTCAAGTTCCACCAGTGCACATCATGAAAACCAAAATACAAACACTTGTGGATCAGCAGTTTCCATCTTTAACTCCAGACAGTGTTCCCTTCTAATTTCAAAGGGATGCAGAGGCACATTTTTATATTTTAAAAGTAATTTATGTTCTTAGTTATTTTAAAGCCTGCTGTTTCTTGCTAATGACCAACAAATACTAAACCCTCCAATAAACCACTCGAGTTTTCCCACCAAGGTGCATTTCCTGTGAGTGGCCACACGGCGGCGACCCCGGCCAGAGAATCGCCCTTCCCAGGGCTTTTCACAGGTGATTTTTGGGCCCATGGTAGAGTCCTCGGCCGAGGAGTTACTCAACCCCCACCATCCTTTCTACAAATCTACCCCAAAACCCACCCAGAAGACAGTTTAAGCTCCCAGGACTCAACCCCTCATTAAGCATTTAGCTATCAACTTCAGCAGTAAAAATTTGTACTACACAAGATGCTGACGCTGAAGAAGTGATCCTCAAACACGTGAGAGAAATACAGCCATCAGCTCTGCTCTGCATACAAAGGAGCCCTGCACAGAAGTGAGCAGCCCCGGGTCATACAAGAAATTCTCCAAGGGCAGAAATTAAGACTGGTTCTCTAACTGGTGTTATAGCTGCTGTCTTTACTGTACAGATTGAGAGAACCTGAGTGCAAAACAATTAAATGACAATATATACCCATCTGAACTCCTGTTCCTGGCTACTTACCCAAAGAAACCTTTCAGGAATGCCACATAGATGAGAGGTGCAAAGAAGCTGAAGTAAAGGAATGTGGTAGCATCAACACAGCTGTCAACAGCAAAAGGGAACATGAAAGGATTTAGCACTCAAGCACAATACAGCTGGATAACACCACTCACATCCTCCCAAATGATCCAATTTCCCTCCAAAGTGTCCAGAGATCAAGAAAAATCACGCTAAACAAATTTAAACTGATGCAAAGTAACAGCCATTGTTACCAACATGCGTCACTGCTTCTAGACATTTGGGGGAACCATGCCAAAACCCAAGGTCTGACCAAGAGCAGAGTCTCAGTGCTCCCAAATTTGACTCGCAGATGTGACACTGATCCCTGCAGAGCAAGACTGCAGATATAAGGGTGTCTCCATATTTCTAGTGAACAGACTTTCCTCTCTTATTACCAGCTAATGGCCAGACATCAGTAGATTCACACTACCACTCATCATCTCAAGACCACTGCAGCCCATGCAGCTCCACAACCTCTCCACTGGGAGTTTCCTGATTACTTAGAGGCCTTTTGGCACAAAACAGAACGAACAAGTTTACTCCTTCTTAGGAACACAGCATGGGTTTGTTTTCTCAGGAGAGGCGGTGTTGAAGGACACTCAAACACAACACGAGATCCAGGGCTGCAGACCTCCTCCCCCAGTGTACGTACCACAGTCCTTCTATGACATCCACACAGAGGAGGGCACTGCCCAGGCCCTGCACCAGGTTCAGCAGTGCCAGAATGCCAGCATAAACATAAAAACTCTTCCTGGCTGTGGGAAAGACATGGATACACATGAAACTCAACCTCAAACACCAGACCAGGGGAATCTGTTTGATAGAGATGCCAAATCCAACAGAAAGATCTCACCACCTTGTCTCTTTAAGAACTTCTAAAGAATTAAGACTGCATTTTCCTGTCCCATGCTGGCAGGATTGATGGTGGTATAATGGACCAAACCATACCCTCCTGCATGTGTGTATACACACATACGATGGGTTTTGAAAGCATGGTTATGGCAACATACACAAAGATTTAACTGGCAAGCATCTGGAACCATAATTGAATGCAAGAAAAACAAACGAAGACAACCCAGCTGAACCAGAAGCTGTGCCCTTCCGACGTACAGCACTAATAAAACTGCTCAGGAGACCCTGACAGGAGCAGCAGGGTATGCTGGATACCAGGCAGAGCAGGCCCAGGACCTGTGACATGTGACATACATATCCCCTCCCTCAGGGTACCCACATATCAATGTCAACACTAGTTAGAGAGAGAAGAGCTCAGTGCAAACACCTTCTCTCTCTATTCAAGAACTGCAGAAATTCTGCAACAACAAAAAACCCCAAACAAACAGAAGCATCTTAATAAAGTAAAAGCCCAGATAAAAATTGTTGAGCAGCTCCCACTTAGCCTTCCCTTCCCAGGGGATGACTAGCACTTTAACATCATGTGTGCATTTCAATGGAAGCTGTTGTTAAGAAGCCCTTTCTTAAGGCTCTCAGAAGATTATATATTTACATTATACCTGTATCATTAACTGAGCAGTAGGTCTTGTTTTCTTAATGTAATTGTTTAGCTACTAAAGCAGCAGTGTAACTGCTTTTACTCTGCTCTCCAAAAGACACAACATACTAATTTTTCTAGGGATAAGTTATCAGTCCTTTGCCATGTTATCTGAACCCTGAGATGTGGAATGCATCTGCAGCACAAACACATAAAGGAACCTTTTGCTCCCACCTATGCTTTATCCTGACACTGTACCCACCTATACTATGGAAAACCCTAAAGTTACTTACAGGGCAAAGAAATACGGTCTTTCAGAGGAGTTTTTGGAAGAATCACCACCAAGGAATAGACCTGTTGAGACAAAGAACTAACAGTTTCATGGCTGCTCGGCAACTGAACTCAACAATCTTTGCAGGGATGGTGTGTGGTATCATGCACTACTCCCTACGTGTCTTGAGGCAGAGGCACAAACCCTCAGCATTTAACACAGTACAGATGTGAAGCCCCACAACTCAGCCCCATCAGCATAAAACAGCTGGACACTGACAAACAAGGGAGGGAATCCAGTTCAGCTGGAATCCAGCTGCCCCAGCTTACACCACTCCCACTGCACCTTTATTGCTTCAGCTTCCCTGCCACATGAGAAGCATCAGTGCTGTGCTGTAGGAGGCAGGAGGGGGATTAGGGCATTATTGTACTCAAATCATCCTCCTTGCTCCATTTAGAAAATACAAAGAACCTATCAGAGTGCATAACATATTCCCAGTACTTACTAGAAAGAAGAAACAGGAGCTGGCAAGCCAGAAGTGTCTCCCTCCATGGCCATAGATATTGAAGTCTTCTGCTGAGAGGTGGGCATCAGGGTACAGGATTTCCAGGGTGCCCTAGGAGGGAAGTGACACCAACACGATTCTGTAACAGGCAGTATCCTCACTGAAATGCATGTCTGGACTAGGGACACTACATTTAAAGAAGTTCAAAAAAATAGCTGGCCTGCCCCCGACAACCCAACCAAGCCCTGTCCTGCTTAGACCAAGTTACACTCACACAGAAGAGGAAGAAACTGAAGACAAGAAGTGAGGAGAAAACGAGTGGCAAGAATCTGCATCTGAAGGAAACTGGCATCAGTGACATTCCAGACAAGAGACTGAGGTGGACAGGGGATGCAAGCACTTATCTAAAATAGACCAAGAGCTCCATTTCCATCTTTAAAGTAGACCTTCCTGCTGAAATATCCAGAATACAGTCAGTTTGGAAAAGGACACTGTCTTGTTTAGGAGCTACCACACAGACAGTGGAGACAAAAGCGCTTGTAAGCACTACTGAACCCAGATATAGCTCAAACACTTGATATTTTATGAGGCTCCTCCAGCTTTATCATGTGGTAATGATCAGCTCACTGCCTCCGCAGCCAAGAGCCTGTTCCCAGAACAAAGCTCTGTGTGTTATTCTGGCGCTGCCCTGAGTACAGAGACATGGGCTGACCACTGACATGCTGAGGAGGAGAATAAACCCAGACACAGATTGCATTGTTCAGGGACATGAAGACATGCCTAATAAACTGAGCCAGCAAGCCAGCTGCTAGTCTGAAGAGAAGCACGAGCTCTCATCTCTCAGAGACTCAGCACTCAAGAGGCCACTGCAATGCCCTTACTTGGCAAGCACATGGTTTTCATGGCCCTTGAGGCCAGATCCAGAACTTGTGGCTCAGGTGTGGAAAACCTCACTCTTGTTCCAAGAGTCACTAAACAAGGCAATCCATCCAAACCTCATCTTATTTCTTCACCTTATCTGATCTATTTAAAGAGGACAAGCAGATACTATCTGCTTATAGACTGCCACAAGCATTCAGTCTTCCTCCAAAACCTCATCCAAAGAGCAAAGCTGCCACTTTCAGATAGGAGTCACACTCTTAACTGCTTAACTTCAAGCAAAGTCCCTTCTTTTGCAAATTCTTCTGCTTCAACATACTCACCTGGGTGACAGAATATGCCAGAGACAGCACAGTGGTGATTGCCAGCACACGTTTCACGCTCGACTTGCTCTCCAGGTGACCTGTAATGATGGGGTACAGAAGTGACTCAGGATGTCATCCCAGCACTGGTTAAAATCAATTCTTTCCAGAACCAATAAAGGAAAACGCTTTTATTTCCAGAGGCCTTCAAGGGAAGGTTAAAGCTCACTAAACCCTGTTTGGAGAGTTGAGCCTTTCACAGGCAAAATTCTACTTACAAAACAACAGATTTTAACTTGCTTTCCTCCTGTCCACACTAATATAGAGAAAACCACTAAGTCCTTCTGCTGGGGTTACAGGAAAGATAAAAAAAGAGGAATTACTCCAGCATCAGGTACACTGAGATGCTATAAAGCTTCTTCTCAGGGAGAAGAGTTGATGAGAGGCTGAGGTAGAGAAATCTATACTGGAATATACTGAAGCAGGCAATTTCCAGAAGCTCCTTTCAAGCTAAATTATTCTATGAGCCCGCAAAAGATGAAAAGCATACTGCTCACATGTCCCACTGACAGATGCAACAGTGACACCTACCCTCTCCTCTACCTCTGACCCACAGGGAGAGGCATTTTCACTTGCACAACTGAAAAAAGTAGAATTACAACTGCAGATACAGATAAAGCATTTGAATGCAGCCAGGATGGATCAAACCAATCAAGGATGGGATAAAGGGGATAGCAGGGCCCCCAAAGGGATCATCTTAAATAAAATGGGGTTGAAGCAAAGATCGATCTTGGCATAAAAATCTTACCTAAACTGCACACTCCATCATATGAGTGCAGGACAAACAAAGCTCATATAAACCCTTAAATCGCACAAGCCATAGATCTGTAAGGTGTAACCAGGCCTTCAGACACTTCTAACTACAATTCCACAATTTGTCTTTTGTATTTATTCTACAGCCTCCTCTCTTTATAGAATCAGGATCACTGTGAACTTACAGATGCAGCCTCTGTGGAAGGAAAGGGAATATGAAACATTCAAAGCACTCAAAAACTTCCTGACACATACCAAAGGCAAGGCCTAGAATCACCACACTCAGTTCAATCGCCAGAAGGAAGAACCTTGTGATCTCCCAGAGGATCTGAGGGATAACAGAGACCAGACAAACATGATTAGATGGAGCCAGGAACCAGTTTGAAGTTAATAAAGCAAACCTCCAGGGGATGGCAACCTCTGAATGGCCGGTCATTTCCACAAGCCCTTCTCATGCTTTGTAGGGATACTGATCACATGCCTGTTCCAAACCCTGTTCATGCCTGTGGAACAGAACAGTCGCATGGGAATGAGCAAATAGCAGGCCTACAGAGAGGAAGTGGCCATGGTTTGCCCCAGCTGAAGATCTGTCACTTGTCTCAGATATGTTCTTGCTGCTGTGCTCCCAAAGAGCACAAGCCCATGATGACCTCAAAAGTGTAATATTAAACAAGGCCAGTTCTTAAAGCACTAGATATGCCTGAACAAACTCTCTATTCTGCCCTCTTCCAAAGCTACTGGTCCTTAAGTCTAAAGCATATTCAAGTAAAACGCACCCCCATTCCAGTCTGTCATTTGCAATCTCACGTTTTATTTGATGAAGCAAGACCACTAAAAAGCAGGTGGGGCAACTTTTCAGGGAGTCATGCAATAAATCAGTGCCAAACCTAGAACAAGGACACAGATTCTGGCTTATTAACCTTTTACCTCTGAACACTGAATGGTACTCTCTCTTGAAGATACATAGTATTTTATGAGGCATTGGACAAGACACTTCTAATCCCAGCAAATACACAGTGTGTGTGTGCATATATGTGAGAGAACACAAATGTAATAGACAGGAATCTGTGTCTACAGAAAAAACTGTCAGTATCTGTCTTGCTACATGATTTCCCAGTTGCTGCACTTAGCAGCAACACCAGAGGTGAAGAAAAACACCTTTCCACCTCTTCTTCAAGTCCTGGACCTACATCTGTTGGACAGAGGTGAATGAAAATGCTATAAACATCCAGCCACTTGCAACAGCAGCTCATCACAATGCTTTGACAGTAACATTAAAGGGAAAAGCAAGGGAACCACACTGATCCCAAAGAATAAAGCCCAAAGACCTGTATGCGGTGGGTGGCTCCTCTTTCTCTAACAGCTCAAGAACTGCAGAGCTTTTTGTTTTAAGTAATATTCTGCTACAAGTCAAATTACTACACAGAACAGCATGTACAAAGATATTTCCTGTTTGCTAAGGGTTCACCCTGTGCTCAGAGTGGCTGCAAGGATGTTCAGGTGTCAGTCTCAAAAGGGAAGTTGGTTTTATATGCATTCAATATAAAAACTTAAACACTTTCAAAGAGCCACTGGAATACTGCAAGAGTAATAAAGGCCAGGTCTTGCCTATCCACTAAAGGTATCTCAATGTTTACATCTTGCAAAAGAGAATCAATTCATCCCTGTAACAGGAAATTTTTGCTGACACTATTTGTGTGTCTATTTTAGGAAATCCATTGTTTTACCATCCTGGATGTTGTGATGATTTAGATTCAGCTATCAAAACAGGATTCCATAGTACACATAGCTAAGAGTACTGCAAAAAACCACATTATTCTTGTAGGCATGTAAGAGGGAAGCCAGAGCAGATTGCTGTGATCAGAAGTACACAAAGCACAGTCTCTAACATCAGTGTTGACCCACCTTGTCAGCAACCATGGCAGCATCAGAGGCGCTCACAGTCATGGAGACAACAGCTCGGGCAATGCCAACTAAAGCCACCACAAATACCTGCAAAAGAAGAGCAAAAGTGAGCTCATGTCAAAAGGCACACATGCAGTAGAGATCAGAAACCCTTTTGGAATACCATTTCCAGATCAGCTTTCAAGCCTGATAATGTGTACTAAGAATTTCCTGCGGCAGACTACAGTTAGTTTCCTGAAGAAGATTCCTCAGACCTGTTAGATAGGAGTAGTGCCTTAGAATTTAGGAAGTAACAATTGCCTCAACTGTCAGATTAAGCTCCAAAGAGTTCTTCACCTAGTCTTTACGACAGTATCTTTACCGTCTTCCGGCCCTTCGTTCCACTGGGGCAAGGGAGGAGAAAAAGAAACAGGCAGGAAACACATCCCTCCAAATCACAAAACCAAATGGTTGGTATGTCTGACTAAACCAAACACATCAGATAACAGAAACCACTCAACATCAACTACAACACCTCACAACTGTGACAAAACTAAACTTGCAGTTCTCTCACTCCACACTGACAATGCTCAGGAATGCAGAGGAAAAGTCACTTGCAGCCACCAGCTTTAAAACATCTTACCCTGCTGCACAGTGCAACACAGAGATCCCCAACTCACTTCATGTACCACTCAAGCATGACAGCTCAGCAAGGCTCAGTTACCCTGTGCTGTCACAGCCATACTATGCAATTAAGAGCTCAGCTGGATGAGCTACACTCCACTGTGAAGACTTGCACTCTAAGAAAGTGGATTTTTCCAGATAAAATTCTCTGAGTCACAGGCTGATCCTAATGATGAAGGTAGAAGACAACTAAACCTATCAGAGAACCAGGAGTCCAAGCTGATTCTAAGGTGGTTGCAGAATGGGCATGACCAGTAAGTGACCTACAGACGAGTATCTTTCTTAGTGGAAGAAGGGATGGCAACGGCATGAAAGAAGAATACAGCAATCCCTCCTGGGGTGGAAAACTCCATGACAAAACACTAACAAAAAAGAAGAGTCCCTGAATATAATGGTGTTCTAGAGCTGCAATAACTCACTGGAGAGGAACACACACCTTTTCGTTTCCTCTCTAAGCAGGTAGAGACTCTTCCCAATCTGTAAACTCCACATTAATCACCAACTCCACAGGAAAGCATTCCCTTAGGACACGACAAACAGCCAATTTAAAGGAAGTCCTCACAGAACACACTTCCATCCTCATTTCCCAATAATATATTCAAGAAATGAGTATGAAACTGAGTTAAAGCATTTTTCTCTAAGACTGTGTGCTGGATTTTGCTGGGATGGAGTGAATTTCCTTCACAGTAGCTGGTATGGGGCTGTGTTTGGGATTTTTGTGCTGAAAACTGTTGATAACACAAATGTTATCATTACTGCTGCACTGCTCTTAGTTGGACTGTAAGGCATCTTTTGCCTCTCACCCCACTCCAACAGCAAGTTGGCCAGAGGTGCACAAGAAGTTAAGAGGGGACAACTGCAACAGTTGACCCCAACTGGCCCAAGGAATATCTCATATGGCATCATGCTCAGCACATAAAGCCAGGAAGGAGGAAGGAAAAGACTTTCAGAGTAATGGTGTTTGTCTTCTCCAGTAACCATGTGATGGAGCCCTGCTTTCCTGGAAACAGCTCAACACCTGCCTGCCCATGGAAAGTGGTAAATGAATGCCTTGCTTTTCTTTCCCTGTGTGCACAGCTTTTGCTTCGGCTTATTAAACTGTCTTTATCTCAATCCACAAGTTTTCTCACTTTTACTCTTCTGATTCTCTCCCCTGTTCCAGTGAGGGGGAGTGAGAGAGCAGCTGTGTAAGGCTGAGTTGCCATCCAGAGCATAAAGTCAGTTCACTTTCCTCCCTATGGTTTATCAAGAGTTTTGTTTTTCAAAGCCTTTGGCACAAACTTCTACTGACCACGTGCATTACTGGAAACACGTAGGAAGGTTTAAATCCAGACTGGAACGGGATGGTAATATTTTTAAAAGGCTGAAACATTTGTGTGTATACCTGGTTATCCAACACTGTGCAGAAGCCAAACTCTTGGCCTGAAAGAGCTAACAAGACTTCCCAACAAAGATTCAGGCAAGGCTACCAGGTCAAATTTGGTTTTGAGCTTCTTGGGTTCTGCCATGCCAGCATCTGCACACAGACTGGGGAAAGAGGTGTCCATCTAACCCAACTCAAGCACACATTCACTTCCACAACCTGTACTAATCTCACTGAGGAAGAGCAATCACGTTATGTTATATACCAAGGCAAGCCATTCAAAAAGCTTCTGAATGGTATTTTTAAACTAATTCAGGTAGGTCCTTGCATTTATGATGTCCTGTAAGCAGTATCACAGGGCATCACAGAACTGGTGAGAGGAGAACAGCAAGATCTTAGATGTTTGTGAACTGTAACTCTACTGCATATTCTGTTTCCACCTTAAGAACTATCAAGAACATCATCAAGTCAGGGGCCACTTTGACATGATGTGAAAGAAACTAACAGGGTTGGGTTTCTACATTCCCAGACTAACCAGAACCCTGTCACATCACCATTTTCTCCAGCACATGACCAAACTTTTCAACAGCTTCACAAAAATTATTCTCCTTTCACTACCTCAATGAACAGTTGGGTTTGTGTCCCATGCTACTTACTGCAAGGAGCAAAGAAAGCTTAAGATACTAGATTCCAAGACATCAAAGCAACAAAGGAAGAAAAAAGGACAAGAAAAATGAAATCACCACAGGAGAACAAAATCCACTCAAATCCAACAGATATGATCCCAGAATCTATTAAAAGCTGAATTCAGACAGTGAAAAAAGTGTCAGTATCTACTGCTTGTAGTACACCTTCAACAAAAAGCAGATTTTATCCCTGCGAGAGCTGGTCTAGGCTATCTCCACTAGTTCAGTGACATTGTTCATGAGTGGTAATAAAAAAAAACACTCATCGGTTCAAAGGCACAGAGTGGTACTCACTAATATGTAGAATGTAGTGAAGATTGGGCTGGAAGTGACCCGGATTTTGGCCCTGGCAGAGGGCAGCTTCCAGAGAAGAAACATAAAGAAAAGCACATTGGGAACCAGCAGCAGAAGATCCCAGTAGCGGACTCTGCAAAAAGTAAATAAAACAGGTTTTATCCCTGTTCTTCAGCCTCTAGAAGGGAAGGCACCAGCCCCAGTCCCTTCTCAACCAAACTCAGAAACAAAGCTCTTTCCCTTGGTCCAGGGTCAGACTGTGGTCCCATTTCCTCCAACTCACCTGGACCTCCCAATGTCTTCATAGAGCAACAACAGGCACTTGTGCGGGACTGTGATGTTCGTGTCGTTGATCACCTGCGTTGTCATCGGGGTGAGAGTTGTCACATTATCCAGTGCTGTCACCAGGGGAGTTGAATGTGTGATGTTGTCAGACATGGAGAATGTCATCACAGACATCATGGACTGGAACATCCTGTCTTCCTTCTGGTCCAGGTCAAACAGAGCAAGACAACCACAGCAGGGAAAATAAGCAGTATTAAATCAGTTGTGAGTCAGAACTAAAAAACCATGTCCTTGACATTAAGCCCCTGCACAACTGCTTCCTGCTTGGTACAGCCAATTATCATCATGTCAAAGACTGTATTACACAATGAAATGCCACCTGCCCTGAGTCTGCACACAGCCATTAGGGTGGTCAGTACAAAACCCCACTTTGATATCAGAGTAACAAGCACCTTCAAATGGTGCTATGGTAGGATTAAATTTTGTGATTCTTCGAGCTTTGGCAGATTCCTACAAGAAATCAAGACTCAACAGCAATACACGGCATAATCAGATGGAGACAAAAACCCTACTTTACCACGACACTCATTCTTGGTCCCAAGACCAAGAAGTGATAGTCAATGACTTCATTTCAACTATTGCAAAGAAAAGATGAAGGTCCCTACCAAAACCCTGTTGCTGTTACCAACCCTGAAGTCTGTGAACAGGGAGAGCCTCACATACACCCACCTAAAGGGACTGTACAGAGTCTTCACCTTTCAAACCCAACACTGGCAAAAACCAAGACTCAGCATTCTTTTTCTAACACTTTGCAAGACACCAGAACTACTCTGGTTTTGAGCAAATCTCTTCCCACTCTAAAGCAGAACCCTGACTGTTAAGGTACTTCAGTAGCTACAAGCTGAATACAAACACAGGGTCCAATCACCCCTCCTGACAATCCCCAAAGAAGAAATCACAGACAACCCACAGATGCAAAAATGGTAAATCTCTGTCAGCCAACATCTTAAAGATGCACACTGCCAGGGACAGCACTTGAGCAGTCTGTGTGTTATACCTAATCCAGGATTTATCTCAAAAAAAAATTCTCCTTGTTTGACTCCAGCCCTGACTTGCGTGGTGAAAACTGACAGCCCCCATGACAGGGCTCAGAAGATATTTTCCCTTAGAGGTTCTGGGTGAGTCACAAGCTGGAAAGCATCAGCATAGCCCTGTGTCATCTGCTGAGCTTTTAGCATTCAGTAGCACCTTCTCCACAAATTGCTCGAGACTGTCAGTAACAGGCTCTTCTTTCTCTTCAGAGGCTGAGACTCTTCCCAGGTTCTCTAAGGGGCAAGGGAATCATCCCACCCTCAGCCAACAAACCCTCCCTTTGATTCATCCGTGCTGACAGATACTCCCTGAGCTGGGATTTTCTTTCGTGACTGCCGTACGCTGTGCTGCACGAGAGGCATCACAGTAAATAAACACACAGACCTGGAAGGAGCAGCTGCATGCCAAGATGGCAAAACCTGGGCCAAAAAATTCTGCTTCTAAGTAGAGGTTCCAGCAAACAATCTTCACATTCCAAACTTATTTCTGGAAACATCCTCTCTTCCCTCCAGCTACTCACTTCTCTGAACTGTTGAGAGAAGGATTTTCTCTTAACAATCTTGCTGCATTCTCTTCCTCTGCAACACCACTACATCTCGGTAGAAGCAAGGGCAAGTACGGTCACATTCGCCAACACAGAAAAATTTCTACATGATTTTTTAAAAAGATGGGAAAAAGTAGAGAAGAACCTCACAGACCATGGGCAGAATAACATTAGCAACTGTGAACCATCACAACCTCCTAGCAGCTCTTCTGGGACAAAGAATTCCATCTGCCTGTCACACTGAAAAGAGCTCAAGTATAAAGCCGTGGGAGATTCACATTAGAAAAACAACTTCTTATGAAAAGAGCAAACAGGCTCAATTATTTTTCGTTAGAAGCCACCATTATCACACAACAGCAGCTGCTGATAAGGAGAGGAGTTGGCCACACGTAACAGAACTCCAGTCACGAGGTTTCAAAGGGCAAAGCAGAACCAAGCTCACCTCTCAGCCAGGCTGCTCGCTACAGCCTGGTACTTGTATTCTTCCTCCCCAGATAAAGTGTACACGAAGCAGAGCAACAGAACATCCAACATGATAAGAGAGGGCAGCCCAGGCCATCAAACATTGTGGTCATGCTTTTCTATGAGCTAAGGCCTACAGCAATGATGTGGAGAACTGGCCCACTCCTGTCCAAACCAACAGCAAAAATCCCACAGTAACAGGATCGGGAATTGATGAAACGGATCCAGCTAGGGGTTGTCATCCCCAGCAACACTGCTCCTTTCAGCACACTGTCCTTGCCCTGTCTAGTCCTAAATAAATCCAGTCAGCTGAGCATATCCAAGAGCTCGCTCACCACACTCTGCCTCCACGGGACTGCCCACTTCAGCCAGCCCAGCCCATGCAATGGGGTAAAATCACCCAGAGCCACATGAAAAGAAACCAGTACTGCAGTCGTGGTCTCCCCTTTTCATCAAGCAGGTAGCTCTGTACATCAGAAAACAAAATAAAATGTTTTTCTATACTCCAAATGAAGTCAGGCTGACTTGGTCAAGGCCAATTCCTCACTCCAGGCCCTGGACAAGCTCCATTGCGAACAAGACCACAGGCATGACTCCTGGGCTGCAGTGACAGAGCTCTGGGAAAAGCTCTGCTGCACCTTCAGGGAAACATCTCACCAGTGGATATTGTTCCTCGAATCATGGCACTGTAACAGTATCAGAGCTCAGCGAAATTCAGAGCTCACATCACTGGCCATTCTGTCTTTCAAAGCCCACCTACAGAAAGGTGAATTACACACTGCACAAGTTGCAGCTGTAATAAAAAATCAAAACATTTCTTTCTTTCTGCAAACAGCATCAGAAAGTCTCTTAAGTATAGATCGTGATAGAGTTAAGACTACTTCTTAAAATACTCTATTTGTGCAGTAAAAACTGCACTGACCAGATCCCTGCTCAAATACAACTGTTACTGCAGTAACTTAAATGCTTAAGAATACCCCAGAACACTAAAAGTAAAAAAACAAAAAACAGCAACAACAACCAAAAAAATCCCCACCAACATAAAAAAGGAAAAAAAAAAACAAAAACCAAAAAAGGCTTCTTTTTTTCTTTTTTCTCTTCCTTCGTAAGAAGGCTTTTCAGCCCTCTGTTTTGGTCACAACAGTTGCATTTTTCATTTCACTCTTAGAACTTAAGACAGGGATTTTCCCTCAGTGATTGAGGTGCTCCCTTTTAGTTTCAGTCTCACATCTCGTTCCGAACTAAGCTTAAAAAGAAAGGAACTGCAACGGGAAGAAAAAAAAAAAAAACACCAAAAAAACACACAACAAAAAACTCGATGAAAAATACCGAAAGCAGAAGTATCAACAATAAGCCCAAACCCTCAGAGACAGAGAACCCTGACTCAGAGGTGGATTTCAGAAATGCATATCCCGGGGTTTTTTCTGTTTTGGTTTTGATTCCTCTGGAAGGCGGGTGCACAACACGCAAGAAAAGTAGCAGTGCGGGGTCACTTGGTTCTAGGCTGGTGAGGACGCGCCGCCTGTCCTCACAGGCTGCTAGAGCAGCAGAGCTGGAGACCCGCCGCCGTTCCACCCCACCCTTCAGCTGGCCAGAGGTGCCGCGGAGGCTCCGGCCACGGGGCTCCCGGGCTGCACTAGGAGGCCCTCGGAGGCCCGCGCCCGCCGCCCCGCTCTGAGGCGCCCCAGCGCCCCTCCCTCCCCGTTACCCTTCCCGCCGGCCCCGCTCCGCTCGTACCCGCCGGGCCCCGCTCGCACCCGGCCTCGCTCCCGCCGCCGCCGCTCAGTCCCGGGGCCCCGGCCCCGCCATCCCAGCCCCGGCCCTGCCGCTCCCCTCAGCCGGGGAGCGTCGCTGAAGAGCGGCCCGAGCGCAGCGCCGCGCAGCCAAGCAAAGACGCGGCCGCAACAGCCAGGGCTTGTCGGCCGCGCTCAGAGGCGCTATTGAGAGACGGTCCCCGAGGGGGCTCCGGCTGGACCAATCAGAGAGCAGGCGCTGGCAAAGGGGCCAAAAGAAATAGCGGAGCGAGCCAATAGGAAGGGTCGGGAGGCGGGGCTAAGGGGGCAGGCCCGCCGCGCTTTAAAGGCGCCTCGTCCCCCACCCCGCTGTGGGTCCCCAGCGCCTCCCGGTCCATGCCGCGCTGGGGAGGGGCAGGGAGGTGACCCCAGGGCTCGGCGCGTCCGGCGGTGTCGGGTCCGCCCGAGCCGGGCAGGCTCTGTCCTTTACAGCCCGATCCCACCCCCCAGGCCAGCCCGCACCGCCCAGCATCTCACCCAAGAGAGAGCGCTCTGCGATCCAGCACCCACCGTCACGCACCTCCGGCGGGGAAGCAGGATGCACCTGCGCAGGAATTCTGTACGGCCTGTGGATGCAAGGCAGGGCAGTTAATAATTGAGGGAGATCCGATAATAAGTCCCTGCGGGGGAGAATGATTAACAACCTTGGAGTTTGGCTTTTAAGGAGAGTTTAAAGCTGACTGAAGAAATGCAGTGTAGTTTGGACTGCTGAAGGGAAACGCGATCAATAATTAGCAGGATTTGGAGGTGCAAATACCAGGCAGACAAAAGAGACGCTTAATATTGTAAACAAGGAAGTAACTATGACAAATGAGCCAAGATTTATGTAGGAAATTAAAGGAAATAACCAGCTAAGCATCAGCACGTTATTCTCAGCAGTAGGAGCTGGCTGACAGGGAAGTTTCAGGGAGAATGTTTGTTATCTGAGTCACTGCAAGGACCGGAGGATACATTCTGGTGTGGTTTTCTACCTGTGGTTCACCTGTGGCTGCAGGGTTTGCTTCTGTAGGGATGCAAGGCTTTTGCTAAGCTGAAGTTTGCTGTACAGAGCCTACGCCTCTTTAGATCCATACATTGGTCAAGTTTGCAAGCTCTGCTCCAGCAAATACCACACACAGAGGGTTCCAGGCCCTCCTCACACAAATCTTCCTCAGCTTAAATCTGCTTGATCCTCTTCTGAGGTGAAGTTTTCCAGCTACACCTCAGCAAGCCTCATGAAGGGGTTGTACCTGGAGACTTGCCTGCCTCAGCCCTATTCCTCTGATTTCCGCTGGGTTGAAACAGGTTTTCATGCTGGTGTCATGCCTTTGGAATGACATCTGGAGAAGCTAGTCCTTAGCTTGTCTCATCTCACACTGTCGTGCAGGTTAATGATATGTTGCAATATTTTGACACGTTCCATTTATGGATCCAGGCTCAAAGGCTTGGCTGACACCAAGATCTCTGACTTACAGAAGGGACACTTCTGTTTGAAGAGAGGTGGAGTGTTTCTGCCTAAAAAGTGCCTTGGTAACAGACAAGTAAAATCCACCTCTTCTCACTTGTAGCCTCAGGCATTAAGTAGTTGAATGTGTTACCTCCCACAAAGCTGTGTCAGAAGGAGAGATTTTGCTTTCCAATCCACCTGCTCTTCTCATCTGATTCAGTCTGAGGCTAGAGCCCAGTATTTGGGACACCAGATCCAAGAGCTGTTTCATGGTCAGCACTGCTGGTTGCCACAGCGAGGACTGTGACACTTTAGCCCCTGCCTTCCTCTCTGCTTGTGTGAAACAGGAGGTGGGGGATCCCCACTTACGGTTCCTTTGTATTAACCAGCCTTGCCTGTCAGCCCCAGCGTGGTGTGTGCAAACATTACTCTCCTGTTCCCATCTCCAAGGACTGCTCCACGTCCTTGACTGCACACATCCTTCCACTTCAGCTGAGCACTGCTGCTCTCTGCGTCATCCCCTCCAGCCAGTGCATAGAGGCGGCAGGGCTCACTCCCTTTGTCCTTGCTGTGTCACTTGGTGTTGCCAGGCTGATGCAGGACAAGAGGTCATGTCCAGCAGCCTTGATACAACCTTGAGGGCCCCAAGGAAAGCCGGCACTTGTTGCTGCACCTGCTGCAGCCTGCTGTGCTTTGGCCATCTCACCTGCCTTGCAGGTGTCAGAGGTGGAAGGTGCAGACATGGTGTCCAGGACAGCATTACACCTTTGTATCATCACCAAATTCCACTCTTCTGGGACATTTTATCTCTCTCAAATATTTTTTTTATTAGATCAGTCTACTGAACAGGATATTCTCATCTGAAACTGCTTTGCAGGAGCAACTGCAGGGACAGCTGTTCTACCAGCCTACTGACTTCTAGTATTGGGCATAAATTTGCACCACAGGATACCACCTGAGCTGTGCTCCTGTGTCTCTGCCCTTTTTTTCCAAGGGGAATTCAGTCCCTAGGGCTCTTCCTGTGCTGCAAGAAGCCACAAGTCTGCAACATCCTTGTGGTATGGTTGGATATTCAGGGGTTTGGTGCTCAGGTGAGGTCACCTCAGTGAGCAGCCTGGGCCCTGTTTACATCTCAGCCCTCTCACATACCCCAGTCCATGTCTCCAGTGTAGCAGGAGCCCTGTCCCATACATGGCAGCAGCCTGATTTTAGGGGTGGTTTTAGCTGCCCAAGCTCAGCTCTGTCAAAGAGACAGAGCACCCCAGCTCAAGCACAGGACCACTTGTATGTGGCACCCAAAGTTAGCAGTGAAAACATGGACATGGTGTGTGGTCTTCCAGGAAGACCACAGCTTTTCTGTCTGTCCATCCAGCTGTCCAGTGCCTGGAGAGACAGTGGCACCCTGTGGTGACACTGGCTCATCACAGTGTGTCATCTGGGCCTTGTCAGACTGCATCACCTTAGCCAGGTCCTGGGCTGTCTTCCTTTAAGCCATAGAATCATTTAGGTTGGAAAAGACTGGACATTAAGAAAGAATTCTTCATTGGAAGGGTGCTCAAGAACTGGACAGGTTTCCCAAGGAGGTGATGGATTCACCATCCCTGGAAGTGTTCCAAAACCATTAGAGACATGTTTTGGTGGCAGACTTGGCAGCGCTGGGTTAACGGTTGGACTCTATGACCTTGAGGATCTTTTCCAGCCTTCATGGTTCTGTGACTCCATGACCTCTAAGATCACCAAGCCCATGGGGGTCTCTAGGAGCCTACAAGTGGGAGCATCTTGGGGGTGTCCCTGTGTCTGTTTCTCTCCAAGCACCAGCCAGCTCCCTGTCATGTGTCACAGCGAAGAGGCTGAGCCACTCTCCTATTTATATCATGATGCTCCTGCTTTGCTATATTAGTACCAGCCTGAATCATCCAGCAGAGCTCCTGGAAGAGCTATTTCAGATCATCAGCTGCCGCTTCGGTCACTTTTGCTTCTGGTGTCTCCTGTTTCAGGGTCACTGTCCCACGCTCGAGTGCAGCCAAGCGCAGAAATAGCCTGATACTAAAGAGTGATCAGAAACCCTTCGGAGAATGCAGATCTCCAAAATCCAAACCACCTGCTGTTATGCAAGATCCTGTGGCCTGGGAGGAAGCATTCCACCTCCTTGCCAAACATCAGCCCATTGCTCGTTTTGTCTCTCCAAATTCCTCTTCCAGTCTCTACGAGACAGGTGCTCTTCTTCAGTTCCTCTCCCAAATGGCATTTGCTTGCTGCACTGAACAGCTGGGGAGACAGATGTGTCTCCAGAATAGCTCCAGTCAGCTCCCTGTTACTGTTAGCACATACAGGCTAACATAAGAAAAAAAAATAAAAGAACAACAAAATGCCAGAACCTCTTTCCCACCTCTTGTCGTTTCAGCGAGAATCAGAACAAAGGTGGTTCAGCTGGGTCAGTGGCAAACCCGGTCAAGCCAGGCTTGATTTTAGCTGCCAAAGAGGCAGACGCGAGCACGGGAATTCACAGTGGGTTCTCTCCGGTGACTCGGGTGCCCGGCAGGAGGACACCCCTCGAGAGCAGAGGGAAATGTTTGCCAGTGTTTGCCAGTGCCGCCCACCAGCCCCCGAGCCCCCTTGGCCGGGGGTGGCCCCGGGTCCCGCCCGCTCCAGGCTCCCGCCCCCCGCCTCATCCATATTCACAAGGGGGCGGGGCGGGGCCCGCCCCGGTCTATCCATTATTCATGAGGTTTCGCGCGCTTTTCTGACCACGTGGGTCGGTTTTCGCGCGGAATCCGGAGGGGCAGGAAGCGGCGGTGATGGCGGTGAGCGGCCGGGCCGGGCCGGGCCGGGCCGGGCCGGGCCGGGGGGGCCGGGGTGCCACCCCCGCGGGTGCGGGTCCCGGGTCCTCCCCGCTGCGGGACACTTGGCGCTGCGGCCGTGCGGGGTCCAGAGAGGCTTTCGGGGTGGGGGGCGACAATGGGGGTGCTCCCGGCGGTGCTCCCGAAACGCCGAGGGAAGTTTCCCGCGTGCCCGGCGCCGCAGAGGAGATAGCTGGGCCCGGGTAGGATCGGACCCTTTCCCTCCGTTCCGCTGTGCTGCGCTTGGAGGATGGATTTACCCCGTCTCCCCGCTCCATATGTTTCCGTTATCATTTGCGAGGAGGGCTAATTATTATAACTCATCGGTGATCCATATACCCCCTTTGTGATCGCGGTCCGCATCGCAGAGGCCCCTGGAGGCACTGAGCCCCTCCCTCCCCGCGATCCCCTGCCCTCACCCCACTCCTGTCCTTGCAGGACTCCTCCGAGTCGCAGGCGGCGGTGACCAGCCCCGTGCAGAGCTCCCGCCGCGGTGATACCTTCACGTCCAGCCCCGGTCGGGATCTGCCACCCTTCGAGGATGAGTCCGAAGGGCTCCTGGGGACCGAGGGGCTCCCCGAAGAGGAGGAAGAAGGGGAAGAGCTCATTGGGGAAGGGATGGAAAGGTAAGGAAATGGTTTGGGGGGGTTGTGTCCGGCGATGGAGTGCTGGGGATACTTAGCAAAGTGCTGTCATGGTTCAGGGTGGGTAAACCCGGATCTGCCTGGATGCATGATGTGCATCCAGCCCAGCTCTTTACCTTCTGCAGGCATGAATTTTCATGTTGTTTTACTCAGCCTGGCCTGCCGGCAAGCTGAACTTTACAACACAAAGGCCTGAATGCTGGCATTCCTGACAGTGGAGCTGGAGCCCTTTACTGCAGGCCATCTTCCTTTGGGAAGTGCCTTCCTGCTCCACAGTTCTGTCCTGCTGCAGAACAGTTGTCCTGACACCTGCCCAGCAGTAGCCGGAGAAGGGCTGCAGAATTGCTTTCCTGGCCTGATTCCCTGCTCTCTGTGTGTGTGCTAGGGACTACCGCCCCATCCCGGAGCTGGATGTGTATGAAGCAGAGGGCCTGGCCCTGGATGATGAAGATGTGGAGGAGCTGACTGCCAGCCAGCGGGAAGCCGCTGAGCGAGTGATGAGGCAGCGGGACCGCGAGCTGGAGCAGGGCATGGG
The DNA here is from genome assembly GCA_013400235.1 of Oriolus oriolus. Taxonomy (NCBI): domain Eukaryota; kingdom Metazoa; phylum Chordata; class Aves; order Passeriformes; family Corvidae; genus Oriolus; species Oriolus oriolus. The sequence continues at coordinate 24,411 of VXBT01009178.1, forward strand.
CCGCATGAGGAGGGGGCTGCTCTATGGTAGGTGCAATGAGCTGTACCAGCTGTGCCACCCTGTGTGCTTGATGATAACCTAGCCCTTTGTGGGGAGCCGGGCTCTTTACCCTCAGGTTAGCAGGGGGGTCTCTAGAGCTCCAGTGTATCCGGGCTCCTAGTGGAATCACTGGCTGTGGGCTTGGCTGGATTCCCTGGTGCGTGATCCCTTTCCTTTGGGATACGTAGGAACTTGTTTGGTGTTCTTCTGGTTACTGCTGAAACGAAGTTAGGATCCAGGGCTGTATCAAAGGGTTGGGATTCTACCAAGCGTATGCTGTAGGGTTTGTTGGTGTTGGTGCTCCTCTACAGACTTTTGTGGGCTGGATGGAAGGGCCTTTGATGCACTTCAAGCCCGTTCCTTGCTGCACTGCATTAATGGACTTGAACACATGCTGTTGCATACACCTCTTCCTATTCACACCCTTAAAATCTTAGCTATACTGTGGAAAATGTAGGAGCAAGTCTAGAACTGGATTTAGGCTGGGCCTGGGATGTCTCTTGGTTTGTATCCCAGGCTGTGACCTCTTTGCTTCCAGAGCCCATGCGATCCCACTGTGACTATCCAAAGAGTGGGAATGGGAATCCCAGGTCTTGAGCAGTTTTTCCTCCCAACCCTTAGACAGTGACGATGAAGACGAAGACCGTCCTGCACGGAAGAGGCGGCTGGCAGAGCGGGCTGCCGAAGGCGTGGAGGAGGAGGATGAAGACATGATTGAGAGCATTGAGAATCTGGAAGACATGAAAGGGCACTCAGTGAGGGAGTGGGTTTCCATGGCAGCTCCCCGGCTTGAGATCTATCACCGCTTCAAGAACTTCCTGAAGACCCATGTGGATGACCGTGGGCACAACGTCTTCAAGGAGAGGATCAGTGACATGTGCAAAGGTAGGGCTGGGTCACTGGAGGCTCTCTCTCTTTATGTGGGTCACGGTACTTTGTGGTGATCCAGTCCAGAGGTGGATATTTTTCTGCCTGCCCTCTTTGTTCCAGACATTGAATCAGCACTTTAAGAAAGCCTGATGCTGATGGAGATAAATGAATAATGGAAACATGTCTACTGTCTTCTTTGATTCTGGCTGACTAATTAGAAGGCCTCTGGCGTCTGCTCCTCATTAATATTCATATCGTAGAAATGCTAGCAGAAGAATATGTGGGGCAGCAGACAGTGGTCTGCAAGTTTGTGATCTGAAAGAGACAACAATTGCTTGCTGTCTGCACCAGTTACTTTCTCACACTGGAAACTGGATTATCCAGCGAGGGGATACAAATAGACCTTGTGACTTTGGAAACCATGTCAGTGTTGTAGCCTTGTATTCTGACTAGGCACTGCCAGAAGAAACGGTCATTAAGGCTGTCATTGATGGGTTTTAAAAGCAGAAATTGTCACATCTAGGAACAGCTCGTGTAGCTGTACTTGTTGTATTTCTTCTTTATATTGAGCAGAAGCTTGAGCAGTGGAACAGGATCAGTTTTATAAAGCTAGGAAATAAAAGGCATTTGTCTCATCCATTTCCATGAACATAAGACGCAGGAGGTTTTTTGCCAGCCATTCAGCACACATAATGTCTCTCCTATTAACTTCTGTTTCCTGGAGGTCTCTGAGAGAGTTGTGTGTTGGGCTGAGGCTTTTGAATCCCAGAGACACTGAGCCTGGGAAGTATCTGTGCAGAACTGGACAGGAACAATCACAAGCTTGGTACTGATGAAGAATTTGTTAGAGAAATAAACTTAAAAGACTTTTCCACCCATTTTCAAATTGTTAATCTCTAAACATTTTTCAGGGAAAGTGCAGAGATCTGCAAACTGCAGCCTGCAGGATACAGGCTTGTCTGTTCTGGCTATCCTTTGCAAACTCCTTGAGGAGTGAACAGGCTGAAATTACAATTCACCCCATCTTTTTCTTAAGAGAACAGAGAGAGTCTGGTGGTGAACTACGAGGATCTGGCAGCCCAGGAGCATGTCCTTGCCTACTTTCTGCCTGAGGCCCCTGCAGAAATGCTGAAGATCTTTGATGAAGCAGCCAAGGAAGTGGTACTGGCCATGTACCCCAAGTATGATCGTATTGCTCAGGAGATCCATGTCCGTATCTCCCACCTCCCTCTGGTGGAAGAGCTGCGGTCACTCAGGTAAGAGCAGAACTCCCAGCAGTGGCTGTGGGGCCTGCATTAGGCTTTGGGGTGCTCAGGACTCACCTGTGAGCTAAACCTCTGGGGAAGTCTAACAGGATAGCTGAGCTTAGCACAGGAAGAAAAATTGTACTAAGCATGAACTTTCAGCATCCCCAAGGTAAACTTGTGCCTTGCAGCAAGAGCATTTCTGGAGGGTGTTTTGCCTTCTGTGCCCTGCAGGCATGCAGCGTATCTGTCTTTCCTCAGGCAACTGCACTTGAATCAGTTGATCCGGACCAGTGGAGTGGTGACAAGTTGCACTGGGGTCCTGCCTCAGCTCAGCATGGTCAAATACAACTGCAGCAAGTGCAACTTCATCCTGGGACCCTTCTTCCAGTCGCAGAACCAGGAGGTGAAACCTGGTTCCTGTCCAGAGTGTCAGTCTCTTGGCCCCTTTGAAATCAACATGGAAGAGGTAAGAGACTATGGGCTTGCCTGGATGAGGCTGGCTGCTCATCCTGCTCCACTGCCTGTTCCTCCCAGCCCTGCCTTGGCTCCCACCCTTTGAACAGCTTGGTGTGGGGAGAGGGGTCTTCTGCTATACCTAGGGGGCTGTGAAGATAGGTCCATTTGAGCTCTTGACCTGATTGACTCAGTTTAGCAACCGAAAGTAATTTATTGCCACACTGTAGGTGTTTGGATTTAATCTTTTGCCATAGTCATCTCTGTGGTACACAGTTATTTATTCATATTTTATAAATGCAGACACATGCTGTCCAGCTCTCCTTCCCAGGCTAGGTCAGTCTGTCCTGATCTGTCAGCTAAGAAAACCAGAGAGCAAAATCATTGATGTGAAGAGCTTCTGACTTTAATTCTTTGCTTTGATACCTTTAACAATCACAAGCGGAGCATCCTCCTCCCAGGAACTGCTCCAGTATTTGGGTGGACAAACACTGTGGAGGCTGAAACACAGTGATGAGATGCAGCAAAGTGCTTTCCTGTTCCCACTATTGGCTATCACACCCTGGAATTGCTCCTCACAACCTCCATGCTCCCATGTCCATAGTTTTCTAACTGAAGTACAGTAAATCTTTGGATGGCCCTTCTCTCTGAGGTGCCTGTGAAAAGTCATGCTGGTGCCTGCTGGACTTGCTGGGTAACTTTGATTTTGTTGCTGCAGACGGTCTATCAGAACTACCAGCGCATCAAGATCCAGGAGAGCCCTGGGAAGGTGGCTGCAGGCAGGCTGCCCCGCTCCAAGGATGCCATTCTCCTCGCTGATCTGGTGGACAGCTGCAAGCCGGGAGATGAGATTGTGAGTACGTTGTTCAGGTATCAGGAGATCACAGAGTAGTACATTCTGACAGTAAAATCACGGGAACATCTGTGGGGATTTGGGGAGGGGTTGTCCTCAGATGCATTTGAGCAGCTACTTTTGAGCCTTACCTTAAAATGGAGAGGGGGCTGTTTGGTACTGTGCAGGCACTGACATGGCATTTCCTGCTTCCCAGGAGCTGACAGGGATCTACCACAACAACTACGATGGCTCCTTGAACACTGCCAATGGGTTCCCAGTGTTTGCAACTGTGATCCTGGCCAACCACATCGCCAAGAAGGACAACAAGCTGGCTGTTGGGGAACTGACTGATGAAGATGTGAAAGTGATTGTGGGTCTGTCCAAGGATGAGCAAATTGGGGAGAAGGTGGGTCAGCCTCAGACATCTCTTCTGATAGCTTGCCATCACCTGGCAGCTGGATTAGGAAGTGATGAAATGGGTCAGCTGGCCAAACAGTGGTTAAAGGAACCCAGTTAAAGAAATCCCAGTTCTCTCTGAATGGTCTTCTGTAGCTGTCAGATAGCTGTTGGTGAGAGTCCGTTATAGGAGGGAAGTAAATAAGAAACTTTCCTTGTACTTTTGGAGGTCAAATTTTGTTTCTCCCGTTCCTTCTCTGAGCCTTCTGCATCACAACAGGGCTGGAAGACAGGTGAGAGACACTCAGACAGTGCTTATATCTGATCAGTTTTCTCTCCCTGTGTCTTACAAGCCAAGTGGGGAAAGTGTTCTGTGAGGCCAGTGACTGCATCTCCAGTCCCCTAAAGGGGATGTTATTGCTTAGCTTAAGTTGTAGTAGAGATCTTAGCTTTGCCTCCTCTATGTGCTAAGACCTGAATCCAATACTTGAAAGAACAAAGCTCCTGGACTGGTCCATGTTCAACCTCACTTGGGCCAGATTTAATCTCTGTAATGGGGGATTTCACTCAGTTGCCTTGGCTGTGCTGTTGTTACAGTGACTCTGTGGCAGTGGATGCAGCTTCAGTTGGACCAGGAGTGTTTTAACATGAGTAGTTTCCAGCATCAGGTTATTTTCAGAATACCCTTGAGAAAATCAGCCAGTTGTTCTTAATATTTGACTGTGATGTCAATTTATGTGCAGCATAGCCCATTCAAGTACTGTCATGTGCAGTGAGTAAGCCTCTGATCAAGGTCTCCAGCTTTACAAGAGCTGATAACAGCCACTGTGATGTGCCTTGTGTACAACAGGGTTGTGGAGGCAGTGGCAGCAGCTTCCAGCACCAGACTAAATAATCTGCCATGCCTCAACAGCACCATTTTTGTGAAGCTCCTTTAGGCAACAGTGGGTCAGTTGTTACCTTTGAAAAAGCCCTCACACCCTGGATAATAAATACTCTTTGGGGACAGCAGTATCTTAAGAGTAGTTTTAGATAGGGCACCTTGCTAATGTTCATGCAAAATCCTGGTCAGAATGGGAACTGCTATTCCCTGGACAACTCCTCTGCTTTCCCTTTCAGATTTTTGCCAGCATTGCCCCATCTATTTATGGACATGAAGATATCAAGAGGGGCTTGGCTTTAGCTCTTTTTGGCGGAGAGCCCAAAAACCCAGGTGAGTGTCACTTGTGTCTCTTGGTCCTGCCTCACTTGGCAGGGGGCAAAGGGACTGGGGTTTGTCTGTGCCTTTGCAATGGGAGCAGTTAGAGTTGTCTGTGTGGCTTGGTAACAGACAAGGTTTAACAGACTGAGGGATATCTGTGACTGAACTGGCTGTTTTATCACACTGAAAACTCTGGTGTGACAGTAGAAATGCTACAACTGAAAATAGCTCCTGCTGCAAACCCAGGCAAGTTTTTATCCCTCCTCTAGGAGGTCACATTTAATGCTCCTTCAGAGGTTTGACCTTATGGCACCCTGATTTGTTATCATCTCCTCAGAAGGATGTGTTAGAATGTGTCAGCAAGGTTAGAAAGTCTGTTTTACAAAGATGACTGCCTCCAAAACTGACTTTCTCCCCCCCTCAGCTTTCCTGTAAACTGGTTGCCATGCCTGCTGGTTGCCCTCCCTTCAGCTTTGTGGTGCTCAGGACAGGGTTGCTGTCAAGCCGTGCACTCAGCTGCCACATGGCTTTCCCATTGCTTTTGTAGGTGGCAAACACAAAGTTCGTGGTGACATCAATGTGCTTCTGTGTGGAGACCCTGGTACTGCAAAATCACAGTTTCTTAAATACGTGGAGAAGGCGTCAAGCAGAGCAATTTTCACCACTGGCCAGGGTGCTTCTGCTGTGGGCCTCACAGCCTACGTGCAGAGACACCCAGTCAGCAAGGAGTGGACGTTGGAGGCAGGAGCCCTCGTGCTGGCTGACAGAGGTGTCTGCCTGATTGATGAATTTGACAAGGTGAGCCCAGCTTCATCTCCCTAGGAAGGATTAGCTGTGAAGGGAGTGGCTGTAACCTCTGTCCTCTGAGGACACACTGTAACTCATGGTGACGTCTCCCAGATGACCGAAGTTCCTGCAGTTTGTTTAGGCCCTTGCTGGTCCACAGTGCAGTTTGCTGCCTTTCCAGAGCATCTGGAGCTGATTCCCCTTGGTGTGTTTGGCAGTGGGGTATAGACATAGATTCACTCTGAATCATTCTTGCTTCCCTGTAGATGAATGATCAGGATAGGACCAGCATCCACGAAGCCATGGAACAGCAAAGCATTTCCATCTCCAAAGCAGGCATTGTCACATCCTTGCAAGCTCGCTGCACCATTATTGCTGCTGCCAATCCCATAGGTAAGTGCTGAGAGACCACAGGACCATCTCAGGCTGTCAACATAAATCCACAGTCATAAGAGCTGTGGCACAGCTTCCGTTCCCTCTGCCTGGTTCCTTCAGTCTGGAGCAGAGATCAAGAGAGCAGAAAAGTCTTCAGCAATGTACTGGAGGTCTGTCCTTCCTCCAAAGCTGCAGCCTTGGAGCCTGTTTGACTTGAATTGTCTGTGTGACCCAGGTGGGCGATATGACCCGTCGCTGACGTTCTCGGAGAACGTAGACCTGACAGAGCCCATCATCTCTCGATTCGACATCCTGTGTGTGGTGAGAGACACGGTGGACTCAGTGCAGGTAGGGGCTGTGCCAGGAATCTGTGCGTGTGCTGGGCTTTAATGCTGCTGTTGGGATGCTCAGCTGCAGCTGCCCGTTGGGGTTTCTCTGTCCAGTGAGTGTGCTCAGTGTCTGTTGGTGCACTGCTCTCTTGCAGGATGAAATGCTTGCCCGGTTCGTTGTTGGCAGCCATGTCAAGCACCACCCAGGCAGCAAGGAGGCAGTGAATGGGGACACTAATGAGGTCATCCTTCCCAACACGTACGGGGTTGAACCCATTCCTCAAGAGATCCTGAGGAAATACATCATCTATGCCAAAGAGAAGGTCCACCCCAAACTCAACCAGATGGACCAGGACAAGGTGGCCAGGATGTACAGTGATCTCAGGAAAGAGTCTATGGTGAGAATACTGAGGAAAGGAGGGAAGAACTGTATGTATCTAGACTGCAAATCAGCCTGAGACTGCTCCAGCATATGTTGACACATTCTTGCCATTCCCATCACAAAAGTCTGTGCCACTGTTTTGTGAGAGACAGGCAGATCCTGCAGTGTCTGCTGAACAGATGATTCTTCATCTAAATGCAGAGTCTCGCCTGTTGGTGATGTGTGGACTGATGGACTGGACACATGTACAGTGCCTGCCATGGCAAAGTCCTTTTGTTGCCACCCAGTCTGGCAGGCCCACAGGAGATGTTTGCATTCACTCAGATCCACATGCTCCTGGTACATTACAGGGAGCCATTATCTGTAGAAATGCCCTTCTCTTTTGTCCGTGGGATGTCTCAGGCTCATTTCATGCTCTCCAAGTGAAAGAGGAATTTGTTGAGGTGAGAGGGAGATTTTTGGAGCTTGGGAAAACTATACCTTTTTTGATTGGCTTTTTGTTTCTTTAACTCCTATAATTGTCTGGAGGAAACTGGATTGCTAATCTTGGAAAGGCCCTAAACAGTGTCACAGAGTGACCCCACAACATCCCCTTGCGCTGTGATGAATTCAGATGAACAGGGAAGCTGTGCCAGGCTGTGTGGCCGTGCCAGCAGGTGGCAGAGCCTCCTTAGGCTGAGTCACCCTCAGAGGTGCAGAGAGCTCCCTGCAGTGTGAAAGGAACCGGATCCTGGGCCAGAAGGCACCTGTTTTGCCCCATGTCTTGTATCTTTCAGTAACATGTTGCCTCCTCCCCTTTGCCCTCAGGCAACGGGCAGCATCCCCATCACGGTGCGGCACATCGAGTCCATGATCCGCATGGCCGAGGCGCACGCCCGGATGCACCTGCGCGATTACGTGGTGGAGGACGATGTCAACATGGCCATCAGAGTGATGCTGGAGAGCTTCATCGACACACAGAAGTTCAGCGTCATGCGGAGCATGCGCAAGGTGGGCACCGGCTGGGGCTGTGGCTGCACCCCTGGCCTGTGGGTTCAGCTGCAGCCTCCTTGCACTGCCCTGGCTGTGGGAAGAGACTTCCATGCTCTGCAGGGCAAGCACTGAGCCTGTGTAAATGGAGTACTGTGGGTCTGAAGTGTTAAGGAAGTTCCTTGTCTGACCATCCAGGAGCCACTCTGGTGGTCACACGAACGCCACCAGCGCTGCGACCAAGGCCACTTCACAGCCACACACACCACACTCCCAGTCAGACAAAGTTTCCTTACCAGCTTGACCCCAGGTTTCCCACAGCAGAGCCTCAGACATCTGGATACTTTAAATAATTTAATCATGGTGCAATAACAACAGCTGAAGCTGGGTGCCTTTGATGAGGGACCCCAAACAAGGCACTGTTCCTGGGCTGCCCCTCCTTAGTCTGTGGTGAGGCAATGTTTTTGTTGGGCCTGAGAAGGAAGCGTACCTCGAGCCTCTGAGTCAAAAGCATTGCCATGTCTCTTCTTTTTTGACACCTTCCCTGCTATTTTGGCACAGGGCTCCCACTGCTGCTGCTGCTGCCAGGTGATCAAGCCAAGCAGGCAGTTTGTTTCTTCACGTTTTTATTGGGCTCTCAGGGTACAGTTAAGCACAGAGCAGCACTCACTGTGGGTTAGTGTGCAGTCTGCCCTGTTCTCTGAGTAGCAGGGGCTGGCTCCGAACAGCTCTTGGCTGGCCACAGGCTGGCATTTATCCACTGTTGAGTGTCTGCCCTCTGTCTGGACGACTCGTGGCCTCTCTCTTTGGCCTCAAGCAGCCAGCCAAGTGTGAGCGTCTGCTGGGGAGGCACGGGGCAGTCTGGGTTAAGGGAAACTGCTCTGTGCCTTGCTCAGGGCCAGCCCTCCCATGGCTGTGTCCCCATGGGCAGCACAACTCCACAGCAGTGCACTGATGGCTCCCAAGAGGCACCAGAGCCTCTATGGACATTCCAGATGGGAATAAGAGCAGAGGAGTCGTGGCTGTCAGAGGGTTCCCACTGCACGTGCAGGTGGCAGATTGGCAAAGCCAAAGTCACTTGAGAAACACTAAGGGCCCAGGTGACAGCAGTGTCATTTGTGTGCTCTGTGGGAGGAGGGGGTTGGCTGATGTTGGGCACTGCAGTGCATCACCGTTCTGATCCTCATGGCTCATCTCATCCTCCCTCCCAGACGTTCTCCCGCTACCTTTCATTCAAGCGAGACAACAACGAGCTGCTGCTGTTCATCCTGAAGCAGCTGGTTGCAGAGCAGGTGATGTACCAGAGGAACCGCTATGGAGCCCAGCAAGACACCATAGAAGTCTCAGAGAAGGACCTGGTGGACAAGGTATGAGCTTATAACAAGCTGCCTCTGGGACTGGTTCATGCTCTCTCTGCAGCCTCAGAACCAGAGGAACTTTTTATGTTCCCTTCCTGCATTATGATATCATAAAAAAGACTGGTGTTAATCAACATAACCCAGCATCAGGACTGTCTCCTCTGTATCTTCTCTCTTGTTTGGAAGCGCCGTATTCTTCCCTCTGTGTTCTCATGCACCCCCATAAAGCTTTGTGGTTGGAATGGTAAATCCTGCAGTATGGTGCTTATGCAGGTGAATGAGAACTCAAGTTCCCTGGCATCTGCATTTGAAGAAGCAAAAAGCAGAAAAATCTATGTGTATGAACTTTTCCAATCCCTCCTGAGACTCACTTGCCTCCTCCTAATGCATCTTTGTCCCGCTCCAAAGGCTGCATTTCTGACTTGGCCTTTCTGCGCAAAGTACTGACCTTGCTCGGCACTAAAGCAGTGTTCGATTCCTGGGTTAGTGCTTTTCTGCTCTTTGCATCAGACATGCAGAGTAACTACTTCCAAAGCCACAGCTTGGTGTTGCCAGGGTGACCACCCCCAGTCCCGATGTCTCCCTTGCAAAACTGTCCCACTGGGTGAGGTTTTGGGGGTTTTTGGATAGCAGTTACATTCTAGCTCTGGTGGAAGTAAAAGGACAAGCTGAGAGCGGGCAGATGCTGAGCCAGCATCCTCTCTTGGCTCAGCTCAGTACTGCTGATGCTCTTTCCTCCTGACCTGCAGTCTCCCCTGCTACTGCAGTTCTGGTTCCTGCTGAGCAGAGCAGAGAGTGCTGACTGTCAAATTTTAGGTAGCCTCTGCTATGGAAAACCACATGGTTCTTACTTTGATTGAATAAACATTTACCTCTCCCCTCCTCTTCCTCCCAGGCTCGGCAGATCAACATCCACAACCTCTCAGCCTTCTATGACAGTGAAGTGTTCAAGATGAACAGGTTCAGCCGGGATGTGAAGCGGAAGCTGATTGTCCAGCAGTTCTGAGGCTGGCAGCAGAGTCTGCCACATGCTTCTGTGAGACGAGACCTCCATCTTCCAGCCCTCCAGGAATGCTACAGAGATCCTGAGCCGGAGGGACTAGGCTGCACATCCTCTTGCTTGCTTTGTGCCTTATGGATTAAGGGAGTGCTGAGCTGCTGAAGACCTTGTAAATAGAACAGAATTAAGCAGTTAAATGCCCTGTCAAGTCTGTTTAGCAACTTCATTCGCTATTTTGCCTTGTAGCTAAGCACAGCAGGGAGAGAATTGCTGGCCATATACATGGCATGTTTTCTGTTTGTCACTAGTTGTTACGGGCTCCTCTGCAGGAGGGACCAAGCAGGAGCATTCGGGAAAGCATTATCCATGCCCCTTGGATTGCAAGCACCCTCAGGGGCTCTCTGTTCCCATCTCTGGTGACTGTACAGCCTGATGGGTGATAATTGAAACTGCTTTCAACTCTCCATGACCCAGGCAGCCTCTCCACTCCAGGCCTTCGTGCCTGACACTTGACATTTCCCCAGGTGCCCACATGGGTTGACCTTGTGCTGGTTTCTGCAAGGGAGGAGGGGGGAGGCAGAGGAAGATAAGAACCGAAACAAAACATAGCTCTTTCTGATCTTAATGATGATCTGTGTGGGCAGTGAAAACTCCTTCAGTACCTGCTGGGGAACCTCCAGAAGCCCTAGTGGAGAGGCTTCCCTTACCTTAGTGGGTGTTATCTCTGCAGCTGTCAGCAGCTGTGAATTTACAGCTGAATCCATGTGCTACCTTTGACACCTAAACTGAACACCCTCTCTCACACCCATCTGTTGAGGGTGAAGTACCCATGGTGCTGGTTTGGGGCATGGCAGTGGAGGAGGCCTAAGCTGGACGTGTTCAGGGAGGATAGGATTGGCTCAGTGTTCACATGCAATTTTCTTAGTATGTGCATTTTAAATACATTTGTTTTTCAATACTTTTGTGTTTCCTTCTCTTTTGGTAATTCCTGCCACTGAGAGTGGAAGAGCTTAAGTGAGCAACCTGGGTGCTGCATGAGCTGCTCAGCACTTTGTGGGGTTGGGTTTGGGTACAATCACATCTCATATTTGCTGTTCAGGTTAGTAGGAGCTGCAAGTGCTGGCTCTCAGCTCTAGCTGAGACATCTGTGGACTGATAGCAGGACATGGTTGCCCTGGACGGTGCCATGAACGCTGCCTTTCCCACCAAGGGCCTGCCTGCAGCAGCTCCTTCCCTGTCTTGCCTGTTTATGTTTGTATCCCACTGAGACTGTCCCATTGCAGTATTTCCCACCTCCCTTCCTTACACACACTTGGGTTAGACAGCCTTGATCTCATGCCTTGGCTGCCACTTGGATTCCAGTCTGGGAGCAGCAGTAACCCTGCTGCAGGATGCAGCTGAGCTCCGCAGTGAACGTGCTTTTCCCGGCTGGAGTTGCGGGACCTTACGGCATCTCCAGCCCCCTGCCTGAGCTCGGGAGGATTTGTGAGCTGGCTGCTGCAGTTGTGTGCTGGCCAAGCAGAGGTGTCCCTGGCTGTGGACACCGCCACTGTGGGGTTTGTCACGGTGATGTGTGTGCATATGTGCCCTCCCAGCCTGGAGCCAGCAGTGCTTGAGCCCTGCTGGGGGCTGAGCACATGACTCAGCCTGAAACTGGCTCTGCGTGTTGCCTCCTCTGTCTGCCAGCTCCCTCCTGTGTATTTGTTTAACTGTTTGGGCTGGTTTTTTCCCTTCCTACTGGGTCTCTGTCTACCAGGACTTTCTGCAGGCAGCCCCGAGAGACACTTCCCTGCTATTCCTTCCCTGCCTGAGGAAGCTTTTGCCCCTGAATGTGGGCCTGGATCGGGTCTGTGCTGGGGATGGCTGAGCTGCTGTGTGCCTGCAACTGCCTGGTGAGGTCCAGTGTGGTTCCTCACAGCTGTTAGCACCTTACCTCCTAATGCCAGAGGCCACAGAGACTGTCCCTGGGGACAGCAACTTTGAGCACTTGCACACTGTGCCCAGCTCTGTGGGAACCCACATGCCTTACTGCAGAAGGTCCTGGCCCTGAGAGAGCAAAACCAGCAATAACAAAGGATGAAACAAGCTTGACAAGCAAACTGGTGTGTTGTGTCAATGAATGCTGGGTGCAGGAGGAGGAAGAGGCTCTGTGTCACACTGGAGAAATAGAAAATGCTTCCTGAACCCTTGCAACCTTGTGAAGCCTCTGCTATGCCTATAGTGACTCACAGGTAAATAGATGGCCAAACATGTTACTGTAAACCATGAGAGAGACACAGGAATGGAGTGGGACTCCTGACTTTCCCAACTCCTTGCCCTGCTGCTGGACAGGGCTGTTGACAGGCACCATTCAGTTGTGTCCTACAGCTTTCTCCTGCCTCCTGTGCTCTGGTCCCACCTCACTTGGCACATGAAGTGAGCAGTGGCAACAGAGAGATGCCATTGTTGGAGTCACTTGTTTGTCATTTTGCTCACTCTGCCTCCCAAATCCTCCACACAAAGGCAGTTGTGCCCTCCCACCCGGTGTGTTGCCAGCACCCAGCAGCGCAATGAATTCTTGCAGCTGCGCCCTCGCTAATGCTGGCATCAGCCACTCAGTGGAGTGTTAATGCCTGTCTGAAGGCATGTTCCTCCTCTCACGGCCACTGAGCTTTTCAGGTTCCCTGGAGCAAGCTTTGGCTGTTGACAGCATCAGGTGTCTGGTCTGGACAGGGGTGCAGACAGGGGTGAAAACAGATGCTGCTCTGAGCAGGGACTGCCCTCCAGGAGCCATGATCCCACTGAACGTAGTGAGGATTTTGCTGCAGGGCTCTGGAGCTTGGCAAGCCAAGCCACACTCCTGGAACAAGGAGTGCTCCCCTGACAACCTTGAGTTTGGCCAAGCTTGTGCACTTGGCTTCTTGCTGCTGTGATTCAAACTGCACAGTGCCCCTGGCAGCCAGGGGCAAAGGCAAGAGTCTGGGGGAGGTGAGGTCTGCCCACAGCAGGCTATGCCTGGGCTCAGATGGAAGATGATAAAGGTGCTCCTTGTAAAGGAGACAGGGCTTTATGGAGACAAGTGGTGCCCCTTCTTGTGGTCATCTTCCCCTTGGGACTGTAGTTGCTGGTAAATGCTGGGTCAATCTGCCTTCAAAGAGCATCTGGATTTGAAAAGGGCATGATGGGCCAGATCCTGATCCAGTTTAATCTGAACAAGCTGCGTGCCCACTCCCGAGAGAGCAGCAGGGCTCTCTGTACCTCATAATGAGCTGTTTGACTTTAGCTCAGCACGGAGCAAATACACACACAACACACACAAACAGTGCACCTGCTTGGGGTGCATGAGCAAGTGACTGCAGATACCAGCAGTATCTGCTAATCGATCAGCATGTGTGATCTGGGAAAAAGGGACAGATAGAGCTTGCAGGAAAGGGCTTTTCATTTGTGCTAGCAGGGTGTAGCTTATGCCTTTATTGTGATCATAAACCAACACACTACATCTGCAAGTCCTAGGCTTGTCCAGCGTGCCATAGGTTGTTTCTAAGTTTGTCTGTCAAATGGCAGATGCCTCTGAAGAGGTGAAGTTCTACATTCAGTAATGTGTGTTTTTCCCCAGATTAGTGCCAAAGCCTCTTGGAAAAACTAGCATATTCAGCATTTCTGGACCAGCAGTGTTTCACTTTCTGCCATGCCAGACCTTGGCTGGAGCCTGCTCTGTCCATCTCCACTGTGCTCACTAAAGAGCTGTCTGGAAACTGGTCGTCAAGAGCTTTCCCAGTGTAACAGTGCTCAAGATGCAGCCATTGTGTTGGATCACTCATCTTCCCATCTTAGAGCAGTCCAACCAGCTGCAGTTCAGCCAGGAGGGCTGTTACAGGTGATTACAGCTCTGCCCTTGTTGACCTCAACCCACCTGAATTCCAGCATGGGAATACATTTACAGCAGATGTGTATCCACAGATACAGGTGAGTCACTGCAAACAGCTACATCTCCTACTGTGCTACAGTGAGGATGCACTCTGAACTTCCTAGTATTTTTCCATCTCCTAAAATACTTTTCTACTTAACAAGGCAGAGCCAAAATTGGATCAGGCTTCTGCTGTATTTTGCATCTATTATGCAGTTCTTGCTGCCATCACTGATTTAATGCCTCCATTATCATGGAGCACTGGTCTGCCAAGGACTCCAGCCGTCCAGCATGCTCCTCGGCCTCTACTAAACAGCTGTGAGCAGCCTTAAGGGGCTGCTGAGCTCTGCATCTTTACGAAAAAAGCACATTGGAAAGGCTTGTGCTCCTTTCTGCTCATCTTGCAAGTCACTTCTCTCTAGAAGAGAGGTGAGGCAGTTGGGGGAACCCAGAGGAAGTGCCAAGTTTCTTCTCTGGGTGATCTAGGGCTCAGGGGAATCTGACAACAAGTGTCCTGTCTGAAAGATGCTGAAGAGCTTCAGTCCCACAAAATCCCACAGAAATGCATATGTAGGAGTACCAATAGCCCCCATGAGTCAGCGACTGGCTCTCCTCAGAGCCAAGAGTTACCAGCCCTCTTCAGGTACAGGCTGATCCCTCCACTCTTAAAATACATACCCACACTCCAGCTTAGTCAGCTATTAAAATACCAAGAGTATTCCTGAAGATTAAAGTAGCCTTTTCAGTTCAGTAAGGAAAGCTATAAACCACCTCTGTGTTCTACCCAGTGAAGATACTTTGCCTATTGAAAGATAGGAACTCCCCCTCACCTTCTTAAACCACTGGTCAAGGAGAGAGGTTTATATTGTCTAGGCTCTGAGAGTACTAATAAGCCCTAATTGCCCAGACAAGGCTCTCCTGGGTCTCTATCCACACCTATGGCCTGGCACTCTACTTAAACTCAGCCTGGGGCCTATGTGAGCTTTGAGGAGGGGTGTATTGGTTCATGTCTCCGTGTCTGCTCACAGTACTTATTGCTTTAGGCTGTGATCCATGGACTGCCTTCCTG
Organism: Oriolus oriolus; assembly: GCA_013400235.1. Taxonomy (NCBI): domain Eukaryota; kingdom Metazoa; phylum Chordata; class Aves; order Passeriformes; family Corvidae; genus Oriolus; species Oriolus oriolus. The sequence continues at coordinate 39,606 of VXBT01009178.1, forward strand.
ATCTTGGTCATCTTCTGCTACTATGGAACTGCCAGGTAATTCCTGGATGATGTCTGACTATGGCAGCTATCAGCAGACCTTGGCTCTGACCTAGGGACTGACTGGTTTGGTGTTGGTCTGGCTTTATCACTGTGAGCTTCTCTGAGGATCCGGACTTCTGGTTGAATCTGAGTGTCATCTCTGAGCTGCTTGTCTGTCTTGGGTGCTGGGGGGCCTGTCCTGCTGGCTGCTGTGCTCAGCTCCCCGATGTGTGCTCCTCCAACCTGGTACAGCAAGGGTTTGACAGTCACTTCTTTGGGCTCTAGTCATATCTCTAAAACAGGCAGAGCTAAGACTAAACCTCCTGTGCCTTGTCATCAACCTTTTGGCTTTACTGGGCTTTATCTTGCTTGTCCTCCTGCCCCAGTCAAAAGCTTTAGAAGATCTGAGGCTTGCTGCCCTCATGACATCTTCACTTCTGAAGACTTTTCATCCCTTCCAGAAAGTCATTTGCTTACCATCTGAGTCAATAAGCTCAACACAGAGATAAAAGGGCTCCCTAAGCTGTACAGAGGCACAGATTGAATGATGTGAATAGCCCCAAACAGATGTACTCCTTTCTCCTTCCTGGCTGGGGGCTCAGAAGTCACCTCTCATGTAAATGGAGGGCTGTGACCATCCCTCTGCACGCCAGCTCCGACAGAGCAATGTGACCGGGTTGCCATTCCCCTCGAGTGAGGAGCCCAGTCCCCTGGGCTGTGAGGAAACATGTGTGAGCTTTCAGCTGGAGAGCTGTCTGCCTCCTTGCCCCAGGTGACTCTGTTAAAGGTTATTCTGGCCCCTTAATCAAATTCAATGTAGCTCCGTTTCGCTCTGCCCTCTAGGAATCCGCTGAGGTTTGCTGTCAGAGTGGCTGTTAATGCAGCAATCAGCTCTGCTTTGGTGAGGAGAGAAACGGGAACCTTCAGGGATGGGAGACAGCAGGGGCACGTGGAAACTGGGAAAGTAAAGCACAACTTGTGCTTGTTCTTCACCTGCACTTTACAACAGGGGGTGGGAAACAAGCAGGGCTGGTAGCAGCACTGTGTCCCAGGTGGGCAGCGTGCCCTCCCCTAAAGGGAACAAGCTGATGCAGAGATTAAGAAAGGCTCAAACTGGTACAGAAGAATCTTGCTGGGGCTCTAAATAGAGCAGAATCTCTTCCCTTCTAATTACAGCCTATCCTGGAAGGCATTAGTTGCTCCAGGTCACTCCTCTTGAAGTGTTTATTCCACATCTTCCCCGGCAGGATTTTGGATGAGAGCAGGATCTGTGTGTTTTGCCCAGAGAATGGCTGCATGCCTGGGCTATGCAGGAATAGAGCAGGTACCCGCCCCTGCTTGGTACAGTCAAAACGTTTCACGGTGTCCCAGAATTAAAAAGGCTAAGTCAGCAAATGAGCTTATATAAAGCTTGTCGGAGGCTCTGAAGTAAATTCACATATTCTGGAACAAGGGAGAGGTTAAATCTTTCCTTGTGCCTAAGGAAGGAGGGGCTGGACAGGGCAGGGAATTTTCCTCTTCTAGAGGGATGAGGTGCCAAAAGGCTGTACAGCTTGATAGAAGATTGAGTTAAATTGCCACAATGGTGTGCCACAAGCCTGCTATGTCACCCAGCCTCCGTCCCAAAGAGCCAGTAATCAAGGTAATGGGAACAGCCCATTTTTTCCTTCTGATCTAAGAATGGGACAGGTCACCTTTTGCTGCCCTGACAAGTGTCAGTGGGCAAAGAAAGAAGGGTTAAATCCTTTCCTGGTACTAGTGGCATATTGCATTTTCTAATACTGCCAGAACTTAACATCTGACAGTTTATTTGTTTTGCTTATTGTTTACTTCCTTGTTCTGCTGAGCACAGGCAATAGACCACTTTCACCTTTGTAGGTGAACTCACTTTTGCTGTATTTAGGAGAATAAAACATCTCACCAGCATATTTCAAGTTTCAACGAGTTGTTGCCTTTTTTTTTTTCAAGTGGAGTTCCAAAGTAAGTTAAATTTCTCTTGAGATTAGACTGTGGTTAGTTTCTTTTTAATTGACAAGTCTTAGGCACCAAATTCTTTCCCTTAGCTATCACCTCATTCTTCTACCTCTGTAGTATTTGTTTGCAGGCATCTTGGAACAAAATGTGACCCTTACACTGAAATGGGAAAGCTGGCTGAATTTCCTGAAGGCAAAAGCTGTTACAGTAACTCACAGGGGGAGACAGCAGAAGGATTTTCAGTTTTGCCAGCCTAAAATACACGCTTGCTTTCTGATTCTGCCTAACAGACGTAACTGTGAAATTGAACAATTTTGGGGAAGAACAGAAAAGCACAGATAATGGTAATACCAAGAAAAATTTCTGAACAGCTTTGAAGCAGCTATAAAAAAAGCATTTAGTGCAATTGTAAAGCCTCTTTTACCAGTGCTCTGAGCATCATATGAGAATATACACCAGGTAGGGAGGCTGGAGGGAGATCAAATGAGAAATGACAAGCCTTTGACTATAAAGCTGTCAATGCCTCAGAAGAGAGCCAAGCCAGCTGCACCTATTCCAGGGAGTGTGAAATGGAGATGCAGGGGCTGTGCCGGGTTGAAGTTGGTGCTGCTTTTTAAAGAGAGCTGGTGTTGCCCCTCTCTGCCGGCTGTTTTCTGCTCCGCTGGCAGCGCTGACCTGGCTGATCGATGTTGCCACTAATTTTATTTAATTTTCTTGCCTAAGATGTATCTTCTCCTTTCATACTCCCCCTTTGTTGCTTGGTCTGAGATTGATGTATAACGTCAAAATAAATCCAGGGAGCACCATGAGCTTCTGAGATTTGGGAGCTGGATGTGGCAGGGTCAGGAGATCTGAAAGGCTTTTAGTTACCCACTTGTAGTGAGCCACCTGCATGCGAAGACAGCCAAATTACCAGCAACAAAGTGAAAAATGACAAGAGCATTCATTAAATGCCATGCCTGGGCTAGAATCTGAGTGCACTAAAGTGTTTTTATCTCATCTAATGGGTAAGCGACAGCTCGGTAGTTCCTGCTGCATTTCCTGCTCGGTGGGGGCTGGGGGCTGCATTGATTCTGGGATAAAAAGGACTTTCAGAGCCCTGGGTGGATGTGGTCTAAAAGAAGCCAAAAGCGAGTACTTTGGTCCAAGCCTGTCGGCTTTGCCTTGCCATGCTGGGGAAGGGGTGCAGCCCGTCTGTTACCTGCCCTGGTCATCCTGGGGGAAGCTGCAGCACTGGAGCAGATGATGGAAGGAAAGAGCTGGCAAAAAGAGGCTGGCAATTGCACAAAGGGGTGACATGTAACACTGCCAGTCTGGTAGGAGCCGTAAAGCTCAGTATCGGTAATACCGAGTACCCTCAGGTGGCTGTTTGATTCATTACAGAGTTCAGCAGGCTATGGCACATTGACACCTTTCTCTAGTTGTTGAAAAACAGCAAGTTCATGCCAGAAAAAAACACCATCAATTTTTCCTTCAGGAGATTCACTCTTCAAACAACAACAAAAAAAGATCAATTTATTACAGGGAAATAAAGACTCCAGAGTGTTTTTAATGAACGCTTACTTGAGGAATAAGAATGTTTGCATTTAAATCCTGGTCACCTTCAGACCTATGCCCTGCTGTCTCAGCGACATGCTGTGTGGGAGAGGCAGAGCACTGGGCACACGGTGCAAGCACAAAGACATTTGGTGAGGCTGTGACAGTACAGCTGTTTCCTCACTCGGAACTTGCAGTGTTGGATTTTAGCATCCCCTTGCCCTTATGAATGTGTGATGAGAAAATAGTTTTGAAACCAAAGAGAAAGGTTCCTAGCCACTGCTGAGGAAAACTTGAAAATATGAGCTGAGTGCCTAGTGAGAAGAGACCAATATGCTTTCAGGTCCTTTGGTTTGGAGTCATATCATGTTTGTGGTCTTGTGATGCTTGACCAGGTCTCAAATATTTGTTTGAGCATGAACCAAGGGGTGCACAGCTTTTCTGAGGGGTCACATGCTGTAGGCCTGCAGGAGGGAAGTGGGATGGCTGCAGCCCATCCAGCTGGCAAGAGGGGTTGAAGTGCAGGGAGCTGGCATGTGTTCCCTCTCAACTGCTGTGGTATTACAGGACCTGTTGAGCCTTATTTCTCGGGCACCTGTCTGACAAAGCCCTTGTTTGAGTCATTTACTCTAATGTTGTGCCCTGAGGCCACTAAAGATGTGTTTAATTTGAAATTTAGTGTAATTGGAGCAGTTGGCCTTGTTGCTGTAATAATTATTTTCAGCAGGATATTCAGTGTGTTCCTTTGCTGCGCTATCCACCAGAACTGCTCCAAGAGCTACAAACCCAAGAACTGCTGCAATACAGATTTAATTTTTTTTAATAGACACAGCAGTTTGCACGGAAGGGCATGAAGAAGGGGACATCAGCTGAATTAGTATCAGTGTGACAGCCTCGAATGTGGTGGTGACACACCACGGAATGGTTTTCCCAGCAGGTGTCGAAGCAGCGGTCCCTGCTACGGCAGAGGCTCCAACACGGACCCAGCTTCAGAAAACAGATACAACACCCCAAGCCTCAGGAGTGACAAAGGAACCAACAAGAAGAGATGCTCTGCTGGACCTCATACTAAGCAGCAACAAGAGGCTCGTGAAGGTCAAAGGCAGCCTTGGCTGCAGATGGCGGAGTTCAGGATCCCAACACAAAGCTGGGAAGAGCTGCATTTCTTCACATCTGTATCTGGCTGATAAATGAGAGTCAAACTTCCAGCCAGAGGGACCTCGACAGGCTGGAGAAATGGGCTGACAGGAACCTCCTGCAGTTCAGCAAGGGTTTCAAAGGGCTGCACTTGGGGAGGAAAAATCTCATGCACCAGTATATGCTGGGGCCACCCAGCTGGGAACCAGCTTGGCAGGAAATGACTTGGAGGTCGTGGAAACATCAAACAAAACGTGAGCCAGTGATGTGCCTTTGCCACAAAGGTACTGATGGTATTCAGGGCTGCATTTCCTTTCAGTGATGCCCAGTGACAGGGCCAGAGGCAATGGGCACAAACCGAAACACTGGAGAAACACAGGGAACACATTTTTGCTGTGAGGGTGACTGAGCAGCGGCACAGTTGCCCAGAGAAGGTGTGGGGTCTCCAACCTCGGGGATATGCTAAAACCATCCTAGGCTTTCCTAGGTCATGGTCCTAGGAAACTGGCTGTAGGTGTCCCACCTGAGCAGTGGGTTGGACCAGATGGCCTCCAGAGGTGGGGAAATGAATTTGCCCAGCGGGAGTTGTTTTTCCAGGTGATAAAGTGAGGTGGGAGATGAGGGGTGAGGGAGAAGCGGTGGCCCCGTGAGCCGTGGGCAGCTAAAGAGCGGTCAGCAAGGGGGATGCGGAGGGTCTCTGGCTTGGGGGCCGTCGCTGCCGGCCGCCCCGG
>VXBT01009180.1:0-43974 GCA_013400235.1 Oriolus oriolus
CCGGAGGGCCGTAGCGGGCGGCGAGGCGGGGCGTCCCGCGGGCGCGGGGCCGTGCGCTGGGCACAGCCCGCGGGCACCTCCGCCCCGCACCGCCACGGCGCTTTGCGTCCCGAAGGCTCCCGCGTAACGGGAGTCACCGGCTCGGGCAGCGCGGGGATGGACACACGGCCGGGACTGTCTCCCCGAGCGGACGCATCAATTCTTGGGATCACACCTCGTGCCAAATTAGCGGGAGGGTGCACGTCATTCCTGTGTTGCCCTACTCAAGCCTCCGGTAGGAGGTGCCGTCCCTACCGGCCTCTATTCGCCTACCTGTAAAATGGGTCTGCTGCGCCGGGGACCGGTGTTAGTGCTGAGTGAACGGGCTTTGTGCAGTGACATGTCTGCAAAGCATTTCTGTGCGAGGAAGTGGACGGGGGGGAGGTTTAATGCTAATATGGAAAACTGAAGACCAATTCAGCTCTGTTCTATACCTTTGTATAAAATGCGTTTTGGCATCAGCAGAGAACAAGGCTACTCGTACCCATTGGATTTTTAAGTTGTTTTATTATTTGGGGTTTTTTTCCAGTGACGATATTTTGGGCAATGAAGGAAATCAGGAGACCAGAGAAAGGACAGAAAGATGTCTCAGTGTCCGCAGTGTTGCCAGGTGTTTGGGGTATTACTGTTGCAAAATCAAAGCTGATAATAAGCCACAAGAGTATAAGTTTTGTGTGTGTAAAACGTTCCTGAACTCTTTACAGAAAGTTATTTAGAAGTAGGAGAGTCTCTTGAGTACTGCTCCACTAGTGAGTGTTGCTTATGTGCGCAGGAGGCCCAGAGTTGAGCCTGTCATCAGTGTGGCTGTAAGGATATGGATCTACTGTTAAGGATATGTACTACTCTGTGACTGAAAATGCATATTTCACTGCATTCACTGAAGTGGTGTGGTCATTTTGCCTCCAGTATCTCAGAGAGGTACAAACAAAACTGTGCAAGGTTATCTCTTCCTTCTTCTGCAGGAAACACTTTCTCCTATTGATTTTTGCAAATATTTCAGTGTTAACTGAGATAAATCCAACATCTTCCCGATTTGGATGTAAATTTGCTGAATAAATGCAAAGAATGTCTATAATTGCTCTCAAGAGAGTTGTTAATATGCACAATTTTCTTCTGACAGTTTTTTTGCAAGACTACATTTCTTCTCCAGTGACTCTGAAGAACCACATTTTTTTCATCCCAGACTGAAAAAAGAATCCACTACATTTGGTTTATAAGATTACATAAAATTGCAAATAAAGCATATCTTACTGTGTTCAAAATAGAGAGGGAAATGACACCTCTGCTTCAGGTTTAAAGATCAATCTTCCACAACTCACTCTGCATATTTAAACCCGACTAAAATCACTAAGGTGTGTGCATGCACTCCACTTGTGTTGCTTCATTCTTAGTGTTTAAAATTTAGCTAAATACAAGCCACAACTCTACTATTTTGCTTTATTTCCCAAGCATCTGTAGCCTGAGGGACTTTGATGTGTGAGGGTTCTTTTTATTATATTCTTGCCAAAGCCCAAAAGAAAAAGAAATCACCCTTCTACATCTCAACTTAGATATCACATGCTGTAGATGTGAAATAGCAGACTACTTCTTACATTACCCTTCCAACTTCATTAATTAGTGATGTCTCTGAGCCTATTTATAATAATTGCATCAACTTGTAATTGTAAACAGCGTAACTGCATGTTCTAGTGATTTTTTTTTACTTACACAAATTATATAGGTAATTTAATAAAAGTAATTATATAAATGGTAAATACAAGTTGAATTAGTTGATCTCCTGCACTTCCACTACAAATATAAACCTCAAAATGAAGTTTAAAAGCATGTGAAGAAAGTTTCAAGAATCCTGGTTAAACATCAAATCCAAGCTATGTCATCTTCTTCCTTACTGTTTTCCTGTTGCGATCTGCTGTTTAGCTGGCACAGCTTGGGCTGAGTACTGCCAATGTCAGTTAATTAGGTATAACCAAATAGAAAAGGAGTCATGAAGGAAGTTTAGCTGTGAGAACAGTAAGCCTGAACACCAGGGTTTTCCAAACATACAGGAGGTAGTTGCATACCTTTTTTTTAGACTTTGGAAAATCTCAGCAGCAGTCTCGACCTACGTGTTCCTATTTTTACTGAGTTTGTCACAGAATCTACAAGGAATACTGTGAAATCAGTGTCTAACAACTTACATGATCACACATGGTTTTTTCCTATCAAAAGTCTTATAAATTGCCATCTTTCCCTCTGGTGCAAAGACAGCTTAGAATTCCAGAAGCATTTTTATAAATGTATGTTTGTGTGTGCGTTTTTGTTTACTTTCTGCATTTCTTTCAGCCTGTGCATCATAAAACAACAAGCAACTTTCACTTTTTTAGTTTCACTTTTAGACTGTAGTTACGGTAAAGTTTCAAATGCAGTTGTGGTATTTTTATAATTGAACATCAGGTGATTTTTGGTATTTTGGCCAGAAATGTTTTTTAATAAATATTGTTAACACATCTGAAGCAAAATAAAAATATACGTTTTCCTTTGATGTAGACTACTTGACAAGTTCCTCATAAAAGGAGATAAGAAGATTGATTAAAAGTTCAGGGGAAGGAGGCAGGAGACCAGGGTTTAATGCCTCTTGACGTACCAAGTCACTTAGAGCCAGATATTTAGCCAGATTCCTCTATCTGTGGATTCAAATTATGTCCAACAATGTGCATTAACATTTTTGTTCTAATAAACTGTGCAATGCGTGAGGGCCAGGCTGATGTCTGGCCCTATGCTGGCTTCCCGAGGGGTACCTGCCTCAAACGTAGCTGGATGTGTCACCACCCAGATTTGCACGTGTGCCGGGACTCCAAGAAAAGCAAACACTTCGGTGTGAGTGGCAACTACCTCCCTTGCTGAAAATGGACATAGCCTGGTCCTGGATAAAGCTGAAACAGATGGCAAACTGTGGTCCAGTAGGAGATGCAGCTACCTCCACACCACCATACCCACGTTTTCTTGCAGCCAGGCTGGAAAGCCAAAGAAAGGGTTGGGACCTGACTGGAAACTTTTAGCAGCTGGAAACAAGATCTCTTCTAGGATATGCATCCTTGTGCTTAGAGAAAGAAGAGGTGCTCTGCTGGCTCCTACTCCAGCAGTGTAGATGGCATAACCTAGGTCTTTAAGTTTGTACCTCTGGTTTCTGCACATGCAGGTTTTGAGCCCTCTAGACCACTGTTACCCTGATTATAGCAGAGCACCTACACTGAAAATCCAGTGTGTTCTCGTATACAACAGAAATAAGATAGCAATGGTTCAGACTTACCAGTTGATTGCATTATATCTTTTCCTTAATTTATTTTGAAAGTATAGGTGACATTAGGTCAGGCAGCAATAAGAATTCAATGATAATGTGAAACTAAATCAATTGAAATTTTATAGGACTTGATGAAATTAGGATCTTGAGTGAGGGAGCAAAGGTAAACCTTACACTCTTCAGCAGAGGCCCTTTTTTGTGGTAAACCCTCTTTGTTTGTGTATGGCTTGGAAGGAGAGTAATGCCTGAGGCCTTCCAACTGCAAAAATAGCTTACTATAGGAACTGAACATATGTTGTACAAAAGCTGCTTTTTCACTTGTTCTGAAACAGCACTGTACAGTAGGTGCAAAAGGAGGCTTGGGGCAAGTGGCACCAGATCTTTGGACACCAGCAGAAGCACTCGTCCAGTCTGCTGCCCAAGCACGGTGGGCTTGGTGGTGGCCCAAGTGCAGGGCCTCCTGTGAAAACTAGCCTTTCCATGTAATGCCCTACATCATCACACAGAACAATCTAATTTCTTTTTAAAACACAGTGCTAATAATAAGAAGCATTCATTGCATATGCAGCTTAATCTCTTTAACCTGTAGCAGAGCACTGACATTCAAAGCAATAGAAAATTTGAGATATGGTGGGGTATTGACATTGCATATTACCAGAATACCTGGAGCAATACAGCCTTTCCAACTACTCTCATCATGCAGGACACTTTGTGATTTCTTGACTTTATTTTATTGCTAGCAAGTACTACTTGAAAGGCCATCATGATGTTTCTTTATTTATTTATATAAAATATGATGTGATAAAAGTATTAGACAAATTTGATTAATAACAGGGGAGAGGGAAAATAAGTGTAAACATAGGCAAATAAGTTTGTTTTCTTCAATGATTCCTTTAAGCATACTAATATGTCAAGTAACAGCAATATGCATTTCAAAATGATAAAGTAAACCCTATTCACAAAAGAAGTGATTTGCTGTATGTACATGTTTGCCTAGAAGGGTGTGGTTACTATAATGTATGCCCGGCTGGCAAGCAGAGAGGCTTTTGTTCTGGGGCTGCTTTTAAAAGTGCCCCCTGAGAGAGTTGCACCTTTGCACTGGTTTAGCAGAGAATTCAGTCTGTTCCTTCTCTCCCATCTTTGCTCTTGTAAATGCAAAGCAACCACGACGATGTTTCTTAAGGTTCTGTAGATATACCTGGCTGTACCTGAAAGCAGAGCTTAATCTATAAACCATAGTAGTGTAGTTGAGAGTAAACACATGTACATTGAGTTTAGCCACTAATTTGTGCTATGCGCAACATAGCAAGATCCCACAGACACCAACTGCTTATATTTAGCCTTTTTTCACTGTCATGCAGCTGGAAAGGCCTGGTTCCCCATTACAGCAGTCTTTCTTCCCTCTTGTTCTACTGACTTGATAAATTGGAAGGAAATACAAGGTGATTTACACCAGTTTAAATAAAAGCATGGGCAGACTCTTGTCATGTCCACTGTCTATCAAATTCATTAATTTCACCTATTACTGGAAGATACGTAAAGGAGATTTGTCCTTTCTGTGGTTCTAACTCACTGGTTGCAGTCATTTCTTACATGTTTTCTTTTAGATGTTAACCCATTACTAATCTCGTTTTTTAGATTTGTCATGGACACTTACACTTCTCACGCAAAGCCCTATTTCCCATGTAGTCTGTTACTATCTTTTTATAATCCAGTATTTTACATGCTTATAACCTTGCCCCTTTCCGACCTTCTCCCATCATTTAACTGACTGAATATTGTGAAGTGGAATCAATCTTGTCTTTTTCCACTTTCCTACACACTTACTCTATTGCTGTGGAAGACTAATGTAGACTAGCTGCTAAAGCTTTTCATTTTCACCTTATCTGTTTTACATCCTCAGGCCCTATGTCACTCCTTTCTGTATTAGTCAGTAGGAGGTGCCAAAATATTGGCAACAAAAGTAATTTTTTCAGGCCAAGACAGAATTAATCACCTCCATTTCTGTACTTGCAACCCTTGTTACTCACTGCTTTTTAAGAGGTAGTCAAATTATGTTTGCAGTAATGCTGTGTATACAAACACGGTGCTGCTCCTTCCTCTCTTCCTTGTGCCCATAAGTGTTGCCATTTAATTCCATTAAGTTACTCCTACATCACACCATTAGCTTTTAAAGAAGTTTTCTGGATCTTAATTAGAAGTAAGACCAAGTGGTTGAATAGGTGCTCTCACTTAGACAATTCTAAAGCTATCACTATGTTATTACTAAGTATTTGTGTCCAACAAAGTTTGGGTATGAACTTTGAAAATGTGTTCACCAAATATTTTTCAGCAATAACTCTTCAAATTGCATGTTTGCATGCACTGTTTTTTCAGCGCTGGAAATAACTTCTGGGACCCGAGGTAAAATATTTCCCGAGGTATCTTGTAAATGTCAATTGACAATGTCAGGCAACTTGTGGTTTGAGAGCTCAACCAGATAGGAAAAGGATAGTCAAATGTATTGAAAAAGCTTCTTGAAGAGAGGACAGCTCAGCAATGCTGGGTGCTTAGTTTTCATTAGGGGTTCAAGCCTTTATTGGGTTTACATGGCAAAATTAGCCAGAAAATTATCCTTGCTGGCTAATTATAAAATAGAATTGGTTTAGTGGACCCATAAAGTAAGTGAGTAGAACACCAGGTCTGTGGCCAGAGTGACTTGCTGGCAGTGCTTGGCTTTGGGTCCTCTGCTGTGCAGTAACTACAAAGATAAATCGTGAAAATGAAAACAGCTTTAAAAGACAGGTGTCAAAGTGGAATTTTCTGTGCTTTCCTTTACTTCTCCCTTTAGTGAAGGCTGGTGAGTTATATAGAAACTGATACTTGGAAGACTCTTTCATACATTTCTTATTTAGGTACACTGTTCTTTTGCTGTGCACTCTCTCACATGTGTAAAAGAAGCCATTAACTTTCACATTCACCCTTCCAGTGCTTTCATTACGTTCATTACTAATGACTGCACTTTCTGGACATGCTGGTGTTTGTATCCCTATTCTTTAACGTTTTATTACTTCTGTTTTGCGCTTCCCATATGTTTCCGGGGAGAATTCCCTTCTTTCTTTTACTTGTCTTGTTTCTGCTTGTTCTTTCTGTGTATGCCAATTAATAATGAAGCCTATGCCTGTGCTTCCCCTCCCTGTGGCACAATGTGGTTTTCTCTCGCTCTCACTTTTTGTGAAAAGTAGGCCATCTACTGTTGCTTTCTAGTATGGATTACAGATTTCCCAGCAAATGGCCATGCCATGCATACAGCTCCAAATTTGACTTCACAAGTGCCTGTTCTCCTGTTTATCAGCACTTCTTATTTTGTACGTGTATTGTGATGTAATGGTCTCAAGAGCAAACTGAAATCTTATTTCTTTTTCTCATTCTTTTGAATAGTAACCAATATAATTGGTTCATGTTCATCTGCCATAAACCAAGTTTTTTGTTTTGTAATCTAGATAGTATTCAGTATTCTAGTTTGCTAATCTAAAACTTTTCCTCAAATAAACATTTTTCATAGTTTTTCACCTTTTCCCTTTCCCATCCCCACTGAAGTTGGAGGGCAAGAGATGACCACCTATTGATTTAGGCAGCTATTAGTGACAGTTTTTGTCAGTTTAGCACATCTTTGTTGTGGGGGTTTTTTTTGTTTTAGTTTGGGGTTTTTTTTCTTTTCTTCTATTTTTTTCAGTGTGGTTTTGAACAGAAAAGTGACTTTAAAAATTGAATCTTGGTAGCACACGTTCTCCATATGTCTTCTGAGTCATATCTGGATAGTACACTGATGAAAACAAGCTCCAGTGTTGTCAGCACTGTAAAACACAAAGAGCCATGAAAGGGGAGCTGGCCCATCATCTGCCTGTTGTACCACCAGGTCAGCAGTTGGGTTCTGATTCCTCAGCTATTTTTGGGGATGCTGCAGAAACTGAGCATTGACAGTACTCAACTTCTTATCATAGGTGAACTTGCTGTGGGGGCAATTGTTTGGACTTCAGTTTGATGGGGATATTATTGCTAGATTAGAATCATAAGCAGCCAAATACAGCTTTTCTTGTCTATACTTTTAGGCCAAAGTTGGATATTTCTTCCTTTCCTTCCTATGAAAACTGACTGATGGGCTTATCATACAACATTACTTCTGTAAAAAAAGTTTCCGTTATTTAGTTACCTATTAGTCTTAGTTCCGCAATAAAATATTCACTACTTGGTTCATTAAGAATAAAGCATGAGTATAATAATTTTATTGTGCTCAGTTAATTTTTTGTTCACTTGCAATTACATATTATTTCTCAGTGCCTTGTCTCTCTTTTCACATGGAACTGTCACTAAATTTTTTTATTCCGGTTTTAGGTGAATTGCAATTTTCAGGGATGTTCCCTTTCCTCAGTTAGAAATATAAAGGATTGCGGTTCCTCTGGGGAGTGATTTTTTAAAAATGCACCTTTACGTAAGCAAAATTACAGAACAATTTCATCTTCTCGAGTCTCTGACTCTTTAAACTGGTCACTAACAGAGAGGCTGTCTGCCACTGGGTGCAATTGCTGTGCAAAAGAAAAGGAAAAATAAAGTAGGTAAAGGCACCTTTGGTAGCTCTGATAAAACTCGGTAGATCCTTAGTGCTTTGTGGGCAGAAATATAAGACAAGTGGAGACAACTCACTTTTCTTAAACAAGACAATTAGGGAACCAGCTAAATTGCTGAGGGGCTCATATGAATAAATAAAGCATCTGTCCTTACTGATCTATCACTTGTCAGATGTTGTTTTAATTTGATGAGGAGGCCAATACCTGCTTATGGCCTCACTCTCTGCTCAACTATAACTGGAGAGCAGGACTCAACTCTTAGGGTGACGCACTAGAACTCCAGAATGGCAACACACCAGCTAAGTGACACTATGGATCTGCGACAAATGACATCTCGATAGACACTTAGGAGCTATCTGATTACGCTGGAAGGGGCATTAAAATTAACCTCAGATGCCCTAAATCTCAGTGTGGTAAGCTAATACACAGGCACAAATTCTCTCTTCCAAGGAGCCAGTGCCTTCTAGAGGTCGAGAATGAAGTTGAAGGCATTTACTCTAGGTTAGAAGAAATCTAAGCCTAGAGAAGTTTGGACATAACTGAGGAACATTTTTGATGTTTCCAATATAAATGATTAAGTATTCAATGACAATACCTAAATGGTCCATCTCTACTTTTTAGACTTAGTCAGATGAATGTCATGAGCTTATCATGGGAACTGCTTCTTCAGACTGCTTTGAACAGAGGCATAAATCCCGTACCAGTTCATGCTGTTCAAGTTAAACACTTTTGACTGAAGCAAATAGGTATTAAACCTATTTTCACACTATCAGAGGTTGCTTTGGTGGCAAATCATGTGGTTTTTTTTAACCTCAAATACCTCTTTGCAAGAAATAGAGGCAATGTTGCTGTTTATGTTAAATATACAGTTTCAGGTACTCCTGATAATAACAGACTTCAGCATTTTTTGCAGAAAAGTACTCACATGATTTTGCTGAGACAATTTTTTTTTGCTCCTCACCTGTATTCTCACCTAAATGTTTCAGGAACAGCTGGACATCATCAACATGATCTGTACAACCTCTATCTTCTGTAAATAGGTAGGTATATACATAGACAGAACTTCTTCTCGTGTCAGTCACTGAGATGGCAAGTGCTTCTCGGTGAAGTCTGTTTTATTTAGCTGACATAACAGGAGCTGATCTGTACGTAACTGTGCCAAGGAAGGATCATCTTGTCTGCACATTTCTTCCAGTCTCTGCCTTTGCTTGAGGATATTGAGGGCTGGTGATAATGCAGCAGAAATTATATCTTGCCAAAAAGGCTTTGAAACCTTGCCCTATAAACCCTGGTCTTTTTTTTTTTTTTTTTTTTCCCAATAATAGTTCCTCTGGAATTCCCCAGTAAGAAAACATACTCTTAACCTTCCTAGTGACATTTTAGTTGTACTTGACAATCACACAGTTCATGAGGGTTTTGGCTAATATTCTAGCCCAGCTGGCTATTTCTCCCTCTAGCGCACAAAGATTGATATCCACCCTTCTAGTCTCCCTCAGACAAAGCTGGTATTATCAGAAAATCACCTTTTTTTTTTTTTTACTGCCTTACTAACATGTCAGAATTCAGAGATTCTCATGCTTTTTTTTACATGCTGTAGGCTACTCTAGAAATAGTGGGTTTTTTCAGCAGTTTGTGAAGGCCTCAGGGCCATCCTGTCTTCTATTTTCAGTTTCCTCTCCAGGTTTTAGGGATTACCCTAAACCTACAAAAAATATGCTTTTTTTGCTTGTAGCTAGCAATTCACTACTGTTTGAAAAGGCAGGGATGACTATTTACTCTACTCTGCAAAGTACTGGTCAGGCAAATGTAGTTCTGTTGGTTTTGACTTTCCCAAAGATCAATGGCCTGTAGAATTCCATGACCCTCTGGTGTCTGTGCTTTCTTCCACAGCATAAATATGTTAAGATTTTTGTTTCTGTAACTGGATGACAGGTTGGGATATCCACTGTTATCAAATCTTTCCACAGGAAAAGCTTTGGAGTAATTTACCCCAATACTGTATTAACAGAAATTTTTGTGGAGAAAGAAAGAAAGAAAGAAAGAAAGAAAGAAAGAAAGAAAGAAAGAAAGAAAGAAAGAAAGAAAGAAAGAAAGAAAGAAAGAAAGAAAGAAAAAGAAAGAAAGAAAGAAAGAAAGAAAGAAAGAAAGAAAGAAAGAAAGAAAGAGAGAAAGAAAGAAAGAAAGAAAGAAAGAAAGAAAGAAAGAAAGAAAGAAAGAAAGAAAGAAAGAAAGAGGACCGTTTTACTTTAACATGGAAAGGACCAACACCATTCTTTGTTTTATAAGAAACAGGCAATTTTCAGGCAATTTGGCACACTACACAATTTTTTTAATGGGTGTTGGAAAGGCCCTGTTGTTCTGTATTCCTTTCCTTTCCGATACAGATGAGCTGACTGTGCAGAATGACTGCATGGCTACTGTAGGCAGCAGTGAAACTCACAAAAGATTCATTTGTAGAATAAGTGTCTTCCATGTGTCTCATATCACAAAACAGCACAAAGCCCACCAGCTACTTCCCTTTGGGTGAGGATAAACGCTCTCCACTTGCAGTGATCTTCTTGTTGAGAAATGAGATATGACCACTGCAACACTGCTGCATCACTCTCCAGTTTTTCATCCTTCTTGGCACTTTTAAGAGATCCACATTCTTCAGATATCCCCTTTACATTTCTGTATCAGCTGCATTGGTATGACACTACAGCTTAACAGACTGCAAACCTCTGCAGAAATACCAAGCCTGTTTTAAAACTCATATGCTTGCCATGAAGTAGGAAACCTGCTTTCCAGGGTTCATCACACTTAGTGACACAAGTAATAGAGCCTGAGAAGAATGGCTCTGCATGCTCCTCCTGGGTGCCTTTTGTTCAGCATACAACTGAAAAATGACCCTTTCTCTGTCATTTCCTACATTTTGCATTTCTAGCACATCTGTGATCAAGATAATTCTTTAAGTTCTACCTATTGTTTTGATCACATATGCTTGCTATGCTTTTCTGTGTCTTTTCAGTAGCAGCAAATACTTTTGTAGCATCTATCTCAAATACTTTGTTAAATGGCCAACTTCCTATTTCTTAGGGTCATCTCAGTGGTGTTCCTTGAGTGCCAGTGGCATGTGACTAGAAAGCCATGCACCTTTTCAGAAATAACAATTACTAGGTTAGTCTAAAATTTAATTACTTTCACAGAATTACATCTTAGGAAGCACTTTACAGTATCCCTTTGGCTGTGTTACCATTTCACAAAGCTTTATTTAGACATAAAGCAATGGTTAAGTTCCTTGGGACTTTCAAGTCTTTTGTATTTTATTTTCTTTTTTTTTTTTTCCTTCCTCTTTGATTAGGAAAGCTATGCTTGGCAAACCAATCCCCCTACACTACTGCAAACTGATGGATCTATCCCTTACATCTAACCATCAGTGTTAAAACTTGGTAGCTGTCTGTGAGAACTCCTTCTATTTTGGCTATCCTGTAACTTCATCAGCATTTTAGTGCTTCAGAGTACTAAGGCCAGACTTAGATTTTCATCTTTACCAAAGTTAAGGTTGTTTATCTTGAAATCACACTGGAAAGCAATTGACGGAAAACAGAGCAAAACATGGTATAAAGCATATTCTTTTTGTTCAGCCTGATTTAACTATCCATTTGGGATAAAATTTATATGAATGATACATTTCAATTGTTTTTACTTCAGTTTAACTGAAAATATTATTTTTAAACGATATAGTTTTTAATACAGACAAACCTCACTGGTGACATACAAATAATACTGTTCACAAACATGTAAATTTCCTAGCTACATACACTTCTTGATGTACTGAGTTAGTAAAACCTACAATCCAAAGCTCTTGGAGAAGTTACTAGATAATTATTAGAGATAGTACATGGCTGACCTCAGTGTTTATTGAATAGTTGCTTCATTCCTCTACTGAGGTTTGGGCATACAAACTACAATTTTTGGCAAGCTCTCTTAGACTGGCAAAGGTGGTGGGTGAGGGTAAGAAATCAGTGAGAGGAGGTAAAAATGTAAAATGGCCTAAGGAACAGGTTATATATTGATAGAAAAAGATGTGTACAAATATAAGTATATAGGTCAATTTAAACAGAATTCAGACTTACTCAGATGCAACCCTGAATTTGGTTCTTGAACAGGCTCCTTGTATGTCATATTCCTGTTCCTGTTCATAGCAGAGCCAAAGGGAGTTTTCTATTCATCTAAATGAGAAAAGGGCAGAGCCCACAACATAACACGTGAAGGTCAGTCCCAGATGTACTGAGTGCAAGAGCAATTCACAAAGGTACAACTTCCTCAAGTGCTCAAATGTAATCTTGGAGTTGCTGAGCTCACTTACCAGAGCTTAAGAGAAAAGGACTGCATGCTGCAACTGATGTGCTGCATGATCCAAGACATATCATCCAGCTTCAGCAGGTCTAGCTCAAGGACCCTTAAAAGGGTTAATAACATTTCCATTCTTTAGAGGACATTGCAAAAGTTAATCCGTTAAAGTTCATGAGAGTCACTGAAATGATCGTGATGTAAATCAAATGGAAAATTACTGAAGCAAAAGAACTCTCTGAGAGATATCCCTCTTTTAGAACAGTTTTTTCTGCTCCACTTCTTTTTTTTTCCACACACTGGAAGTCAATAGAGACATTAATTTTTCTGATATCTACAGATTTTTATTACACAGTGTTTAGCCAATTTTCTAAAAGGAAAGCAGTGTTTATGTCTTAAAAGTCTTCCACTTCTCTGGCCTGAGAAACTTCAGCTTGGGTTCTTCTGTCAGATACTAAGGTCTGTTTCATTCTGGAACACAGTGCAACATGAAGGATAATGGTATCACTGTCACCTATACAGGTGAGACCTGATTAAATAAAGTGGGACTTCTTCATTCATCTGAATTATTCCAAAGTAGTTTTTTTTCCTTAAAGCTTAATCACCACAAATGCCTAAACTGGTAGTGAGAAAAACTTCCTTGTTGATTTTTAATGTTGTCCTTCTGTTGAGGCTCGAGAGATTTCAAAACACAGGGAGGACCTCTAATAAGGGCACATCTGACATACAAAAGCAGCAAAGAAAGCAAATCAAACAAAATTTTGCATGACAATAATGTTCTTTTAAAACAGCAGAGACAAACATGCCGTGCATTAGTTGTTTCCTACTCTTACAAAACACACCGTACAGCAGTGCTCAGAGCCTCCGTTACAAATGATAATGGCAATGTTAGTGTGGGTCCTTATCTGAGACCTGCTGCAGTCAGTTAAAGGCCTTCCATTGATTGCAGGGAATATTAGATCAGGCCCTTTCAGAACGAATTTTGGTCAACTCTTGTCCAACCGTTATTTCACATAGGAGAAATGGAGTTTATCTCCCCTCTGCAGTCTGGGCTTCTATCAGCAGAGTGACATCCAAGTGAGGGAACCAAGCACGAGAAAAGTCCAGGCTGTCCCGGTGGTGAAGTACAGAGGGTGTGGCAGTTTTTAAAGAGTCTCAACACAATGACACATGAGAGAGCAAGGGAGAGTGAAACAAAATAAATCATAGAGCAAGACTGGAAGGCAAAGACATAGAAAAGTATAAAAGCAGTTCTTCAGTTTTTCTAAACCAAAAATAGTCCAGTCATGTTAAGACGTGAACAGGTGGGAAAGTACAGCTTTGCAGCTTTAAAATTGTATATTGTTTTTCATCTGTAACACAAAAGAGGGTTTGAAAAAAGTGAAAAACGTTCCAGCAGGTTTTGGAGGAGGAAGGAAACCATGCCAAATTATTGCTGATGTTCAGTCTTTACAGGTGTGCTTTCTCCTTCACCTTGATGGGAAATCCCCTCATTTAATCTCATACAATGTAGCAGAATGACTGTAAGCAACTTCCTACCTGGTGTCCTTTTCTTCTGCTTTTCAAACCACAGTGAGGCAACAGGAATTAAGACCCTGCAGGTTATGGCATATGGATGAAATTATATCAGCTTGCACAGCATCTCTGGCAGTGGGGTTCTGGAGGGATGCTGGCAGCCCTGTATAAGGAAACATTTACCACAGCAGAGGACAGCTTGAGCTGTTTGCTATGGTTTGGTCTTCCTCTGAGTACTTTCTCCCACACTTTCCAGCAAAACTTGCTTTCCTCTTACAGGGTGTTGCATTTCAGTTGGGAAGTGTTGACTGTAGGTGTGATGAGCATTTGTTTTATATTATTTCAAAATAAAGATGATTCATGGGGAAAAAGATCTTTGAAACCTATCATATCCTGTCACCATTATGCAAACAGAACTAGATACTAATATCCGCTGTTGCACATTTTATTGTCCAAAAACCAAAATGACAAAAAGTAAAAGGAAAGGACAAGCATGACTCAAATGTATAATTTCCTTAAGATCTTCATTGTCAGAATCTTTTAAAATATTGAAAAATTATCAGAAGACACTGTCAAAATACAAATATTTCACAAGATTTTATTCAATTTTTAAGTAGTTTGAACCTTATGACCATTATCAGCTTCCATATGTTATTTTATTTTTCTTGTGCTATTTAGTTTTTATTTAATTTGTATTTCAAGTTTTTAAAAATTTCTACATTAGTGCTACTGTGATGTCTGTATTCTGTTAAACATCAGAGAGAAAAATAACACTTTGTGCTGCTGAGTCAACATCATGTAGCAGAATATTTTCAATGTTTAGTGTTTTGATACAGTTGCTTTGATGTTTTTCCAGAAACCTTTTGGAATTCTTTTTTTAATAAAGCAAATCTCAATATTTTGACACTTTGCCCCAAATTTGGAAATGCAGTTTCTTCTTACTTGGCACTAAGCTGATCATCAGCACCATTTTCTTCTCAGTTTTCTTGGAGTCCAAATGAAATCAGACGTTCTTGTCCCTGCTTATTCCCACCCTGATGGTAGAGCCAGAAAACCAACACTAGTCCTCTTCCCTGTGCGCTCACTCAAGCACCTGGGACTAGAGCTGAGACATTTTTCCCTTCTTGTAGGAGCTCAGACTCTGGGACCCTGATAAACCTAGTGAGCTGGAAAAAACCAGGGCCACATCTTACTCCATATCTTTTTAGTAAGATATTGTATTTTTTCTTTTTTCGTGATTTATTAGTATAAAGGACAAAATGGGAGATGAATACATCTTAATTTTGCAAATATACCGCAAGAAAATTTATCTCAGAGTATTTGATAACAATTCACATATACATTGCTACTTCTGTATGTGCAATGAAAACATAAAGAATGGCACTGTGATTTAGAAAACATGAATTGTTGAAGAGATTATTATAAATCTTCCATTAATTTTATTTTTAATCATTGTTGTTTTTCACTGTCTTTTGCACTCAATAAATAAAGTGTTATACATTAAATATTTGACTAGAGCAAATTAAGCGACAAGTTGGAACAAGCCTTAATGATCAATTTCCATATCTTTAGATTTTTAGTGTGAGGAGAGATATAATTAAACATTTTTCAACAAAGGCCTGATCCAAAACTTGTGAAAGGTAATAGGTACCATCACAATTTCATTAAAATTAATTGGCAAGGCTCCTTCATTAGAAGGAGCAAGATTCTGAGCATGGTAATTTGCCTGGGTTTTGAAAATTCAAGCTTTATGTTTTGAGACTAAAATTCCTGTTCATACAAGTACAGCCTGTAAAAAGTAATGAACAGAAACTAGGATGGAAATCTTGAAGTGCTTGTTCAATTAAACAAGAAAAAAAATAGTGTGAATTACTGACTTTTGTGATACTTTTGCAAGAAATTACAAAAATGGTCTATCATTTCAATTTTCATATTCTATATATTGATATACTAAACTGATGTTCAGGTTAGATGTTAGAAAAATAATTTTTCACTGAAAGAGTGTTCAGGCACTAGAATAAATTGTCTGCAGAAGTGTTGAAGTCACCACCTTTGGAAGTGCTCACAAGGTTTCTGAATGTGGCACTTGGGGATGTGGTTTTGGGGTGATTATGGTGGTGCTGGGTTGATGGCTGAACTAGATGATCTTGAATGTCTCTTCCAACCTTGAGCATTCTGTGATTCTGTAAACCGGCAGAGCATTCTATACTTACTATTGCATCTTTTCCTATCACAGCATTAGCCAAAACCTCAAGGCCTAAAGGAAATCTTGTCACATACTGAAAACAAAGTATAATTCAGAATATAACAGAATATTTCAGTTTGAAAAAAAAAAAATCAAACCTTTAAGTTGTTCTGCTAATTTGTGATGAAACAATATGTTGTTATCTCAAAGCCTCGCAGGGAGTGACAGCTGAGCTGCACACTGGTGGCTGCTTTCTGCAGTCACGTGCTTGGCTTGCCAGCCCGCTGTCTTGAAGTCAGTGGAAATTCTGCCATTGTGTAAAATAGGATGACAGCTAAGAGTTTTATTTTCTCTTAAATAAATAACATAGCATTTCTCTTCACCTCACCACTGCCTTTTCCCTCTGGCATCCCCACGACTATCTCTCATTTTATATGGCTGCAGACGTTTCATCTCTGACAGACCGCTGGTCTCAGTCCAGCTGGTTATGTGCCACATGGACTTTTTGTGATCGGAGTGTCTCCATTTCAGGAAGAGGTGTCTAATTGCAATGCTTCTCACAGCCCCATCTCTCTGTGACCAAAATATCTTATGTGATTTCAAGCTGATTCTGACCAGCCAGGAGGAAGGAGAAAAGAGGAAGGACGTCGGTGCGGTTATGGTGTTAGCCAGAGCCTCTGGGGATGAAGGTGTATTTCCCTGTTCTGCCACAAATGGCTGTCGTGGCTTCAGGCGAATGACTCGAAGTACTATACAGGTCCCTAAATTTTGCTCAGGCAGCAGAATAATGCTTTAAAAGGCACAGTCCTGAAACCACTGATGGTCGTGGCCTGAAATCCATCAGCCCCCTAAGCTTCTGCTTCTCTCTGCCTATGTGAGAAATGCCTCAGTGAGGACATGACTGAACAGCTCGGGCCTGGCTCATGCCTGAGCTTGCCTGGCCAAAGAGCCTTGGTGCTTCTCCGCCTGCTCCTCCTGCTAGGACAGGGCCTGGCAGGCAGGTGGCCCTGCTGCCATCCCACCTGGCTGGGCCCTGGCTGAGGGGACATGCAGGGCCTCCACTGGGAATGCCTGGCAGGAGCTTTCAGACTCCAGCTGCTCACAAACTGAAACCTCATATAACATCCAGCGGGTGGATACGGGGTCCTTGACATCGACCATGCCGTGCAGTGCATCCATGCCTGCTGGGCTGCTCTATGCGCTCACACAGATGCAGGAATGGGAATTAAGAGCAGAGATGCTCCATGGCATCCTTTTTTGTACCTTACCTTCCAGGGCTCTGCAGCACAGATCCCTACCCAGAAGGGAAGATTTCACACTCTGCTTTAAGTTGGGTATTATCTTGCCCGAGTAAAGGTTTCATTAAAAAAAATATAAATAAATTCTCTTTTGGAAAGAAAAATTTTAGGCCAAATCCTGTACTTGGTTAAATACATATAATAACCAAGATCCTGGGAATTTTCTTCCTCTATTTTTGTAGAAGAGTCAGAGAATCTCTTAATCTGCCCCGATTTCCTTTACTCACAGGCAGACAAATACTGCCCTCTTGTATTTCAGCAGAATGGATTGGGAAGGATGGGAGTTCAACAATCTGTTTTCAGTGTCTTACAGACTTTTACATTTCCCTATTTTTTCTTAAGTGAACTCTTCCCCACACTTACTTTCTCACAGGTGTGAGAAACTGATGTACATTTGACCTCCTTTCTCCCCTCTGTTTGCACTCCACCACTGTCAGGTGATTAGTCTAACTTCTCCAAACTGTCTTTCTGTCTATATTGTTAAAATCTTTTATTTTCATATCCTGACTCTCCTGGTGGTAACTTGAAAAAGAATTAAAATACAGGCTTTCTTTCATTAAGAAAAGTGATGCATTGCAAGCCATGTTAATTAATCTTTGACAAAGTCTTAAGGAGGACAAGACAATTGAAATTTTTAAGCCCCATTAGCCAGTGAAGAGGGGTGAACAATTTTACCAGGGCTGGAAACACACACAAAAAAAGGTGAAGATATTTTGAGGTTTTAAATCTTGTGCAATTGGTCTATGAGGGAGATGAAAACTGAAGTAGAAATCTAGAATATGTCAATGGCTGGTATCCAAGTGACACTGATTTTCCAGAAAGTTCAAGAAAACTTTAAAAGGCGAGGTATACTTTTTACATACTAGTCAAAATTACTACAGTAGGTTCCTTGGGCACTCCTTGACTAGATGAGAAAGATTAAAGATTGGGTTTTATCCTTGGTTTCAGGATTGTAGCATAGATCATGAATGAAATGGATCAAAACCAACCTTCACTTTGTTTTTCCCTTCTTTGTTTTAGAGAAGACAGGGTCTGTAATACGGAACACATAACAGGTGCGTACAAAAGCAATATATAGTTTCAGTATGAAAACTATCCCCTCTGTGCCTCACAATCCTGTAACAAATGCCTCATACCACATAATCTGGTGTATGTTGTGATTGCCACTTTCAGGAGCATGGGAGTACGAGAGTCATACAAGTCGGCTGTGTCCTTCAGTCAGTTTTGGGTTGGGCCCTTGGTTGTCCTTTCTGAACTGAGCACTGACTCACTCAAAATCCTTGTACAAGCTACTTGGGGAAATCTTTTCTAAAAAGTCCCCCACATTTTGAGTTCTTCTTTTTTTTTCAGATAGCCTAAATTAGACACCTGCTGGTAAGTCTTTAAAGCCAGACAACCGTAAACAGAGGCATGCAAAGTCAGTGAATACTTTTGAGCCCTTTCAGCCTCACCTCTGTATGGCTGAATAATTTCTGGTGTGATTTGGGAGGCGCAGATGAGTTATATCAGGGCTAAATTGTGAAATTTATGTTTATATGTATAAAATTTGTTGAGTTGGTTTGTCGGGGTTTTTTGGGGGGGTTGCTTTTTGTGTTGGGGTTGTTTTTTCCCAAAAAGCTGATTAAGATCTTCATACCATAAAGACTAAAGGTGAATCCTCAATCTACTTGCATACCTGTCTATGCAATATGGCCTGCTTGATGAGATGTATCTCTTCACCAAAGAGGAAAATTATGTATATTTAGATTCCATAACTTTAGGCACTTAAGACTGAGCTGAACCTCTCACTTCAACAAGAGGACATGATTCGAAACTTAATTCAAAAATGCAAAGGAAAATAGTATGAGGAGAAAGCACATCTGGTAGTCACCTTTTTACTGCTAAGCTTATCTCTGTCACAAGGAATTAAAAGGATAATCAATAAACAAGACATTGAAAACTGAGAAATCCACAAGAAAAAAGAGTATGACTCATGAAAGGTATGCTCTTACTTTCCCTTATTGGTAAAAATGAATCACTACTGTGTGTGAGAGCTAAGTGAAAAAAAAATCAACTGTAAATACTGCTTTCTTTTTCCTCCCTTTTATCATGTTCTTGCACCTATGAAAAAGGTCGCTATGAAAAAGAAATTACATTTTCTGAAGCAATATCCACAAAGTCAGAGTCTTCACAACACTCAGCTATCTAACCTGGAAGTTAACCTGGGTTCACTTATTTTGCTCAGTTGCCCAAGCTTTTGGCCAAAGTGAGTGAGACCAATTTTTAAGGTTCAGGTCATCTCTCCTTGTACTTAAAGCCAGTATTTTTGCTTTTTGGGAAACTCCTGTACTTAGCTAAGATGGAGAGGTGGTGTTTTGCCTGGGCAGGCTCTTGAATCTTTGATGCCGAAACCTTGTGCTTGCAATTTTAGTTTGCTATGTCTGATCAAACCTTCTTGTGTCTTGGTGCCTGTGAATAAGCCGGGCCTTTTTTCTGGGCAGTCTGTGATCAGAAAATAAAGAGAAGAAGTAAGGGTGATTTGACTTTGAAGTTAACAAAAGCTATATGTATAATTCAGTAACTAAAAGAAATTTTGCCCCTAAACTTGACCTTAGTAATTACTGGCCCTTGATATAAAATCCTGAGTATGGGATATGTACCAGTGTTCAGTAAAAACAGAAGTAAATCCAATCCTATTGAATAATTGGGTTTTTTACCATAAAAGATGCCATATAAACCAGAAATGCATATATGTATATTTTTAAAATTCCTACAAACACCCAAATACTCCCAGGTAAAATAGAACCAATTTATTCACACAACACAGATAGATATATTAACATTTGAACATGTAGGGCCAGATCCATGATCTCTTATAAATCAAACTTATTTTCCCAAGTCGTGCTGCAGCCAGTTTTCCCTCACCGAGGATCAGTACTACTGTAAATTAGTGATGGAAGTGTGGAGCTACTCCCAAAAGACTACTGCCACTAAAGTAAAAACAAGTGCAGTTGTCAGATTATCCTTCAACCTGATCTTTAAATACTTCAGTCATTCCTCTAGGGAAGTGAGTAAAGTCTTCCAGAATCTGTCCAAAAGGCTTTTATCACTCATCTGCATTCCACTATCACTTGTATTATCTGAAGTTGTCTTTGAGTCAAATCCATAGATCCATTTATCAACTTCACAATACTATATGCCTCTTCAAAACTACCCAGCACAAGCAATATCCTTCTGGCTCTGATTTAACAGGAGAACCAGGATGGATCCCAGGCTTGGCAAGAGGGTTGAGAAGCAGAATTCATCTAATATGCAATATAGATGTGACTAGAATTCTTTTGGGGACCCATAATATTAGCACAGGTGATGAAGCCACCATCAGAAATCTTCCCAGCTCAGAATAAACCAGTATTTCCTTTTTGTTCCTAGCCATGTGATATGTCGTCTCCCTGCTGTACTGGGCAATTTCTACTGTACTGTGCAAGTCACTATGGAAACATTAAATACAACTGGATTCAGTGAACCCAAGGCAGAATCACATCCACTTGAGATACTTTTTTGTTTGGTGGGAAATCACTGATAAGCAGATTTGAAACCAATTCAGCCAACCTTATCTACCTGATGGTGACCATATCAAGATTCTGCTTCCTTCCGAGAACACCACGTGGACAATGACAAACCTTTACTGCAGTAGAAATACAGCTTCCTCTGCTTCTTCTTTCTGTGCTTCTTATGTCTATTACCTGTCAAAGAAATAATTAGTTTGGTGTGAAGTGAGTTGTTCTCAACACACCTTTGTTGCTTTTTTAAATCACTTTATTATCTTTAAGGCTGTTGACATGGATTGTTCAGTATTTCATTACGGTATTTTTATAGACTGATTAGTTTATGATGCTTGGCATCTTCACATCTTTCTTTCTTCTTCTGTAAAAGACTTCTGCCTTTTCTCATTTTCTACAGCTTTCTTTTTCCTCCCCAGGTTCCCACATGCAATCACTAACACTTGGGAAAGTATCTTGGTTAGTTCCAAAATCAGCTAGTTTGTCTACTCTGGACTTTTGCTAGTTTTGTCTAGAGTAAATTTCATCTGCCTCTGCTGGCTAAAATATTAATCTAAATTTGTTTTTTAACCTGCTTTTTCTGTACTCTGTCTGACACTCTTCTGTCCTTCTTAAAATATATTTTCTTCCAAGTGTCTGATTGCAATGTATCTTTCACGTTTGTGTGTATGTGAAGCCATGCTTACGTGCTCCTACATTATGGAATGGATCTATACATTGATTTCCTCCTCTTTCTAATACATTCATAGCTACTTTTTTTCCTTGCCTTTTATGTCTCATAATAATTTAAATATATTTTCTATCTGAGATTTTTCTGTTTTTTCCCCACTCAATCATACTTGCAAATAATGCTTATAAAATAATATGTCTTTCAAGAGTGCTTGTTGTAGAAGTGGAAATCCTAACATAAAGGCCAGGAAATACAAGTTTAAGTACTACTTAGCTCGCAAAATAAAGTTCCAAAAGAATGAGAATTAAAGTGACTGGGAAACAGGCTGCAATCATTGCTCAAAAAGAAAGTGACTTCTTCCTTTCACTCAAAGCTTAAAACAAGTAGCTGCATACTATATGGCATTATGAAGTAACTCAAATATATTGGATAAAATATTTGTAATATAAGGAAAATATAGAGAAAAGGTGACTGATGTTATTAGGAAAACAGTGTCAAGATTACAATATAAAAATTCTATTTTTTTCGTATAGATTATATTTTAGGTTTGACATAGGGATACTGTAGCTGTATTTTGAGATGGGTTGTGCTTATCATGTAATTGACCTAAAATCTTTGAAAAGTAACATATGTACTTCACAAATAGCTTCTGTGAGTACATATTGTCCCTTGTATGGTCATGCACCTTTCTCTCTTCTGTTTAGAAGTCTAGGCTTTTATAAAGGGTCTGTGTTTTCTTTTAAAAGCTGCTGTGATATGCCTTTGAGCATGTTTCATTTGCTGTTTTGACTGGCTTGACTTTTCACTTCAACAATGCAGCTGAATTACAAGTCTTGCATTAATTTAATTCATCCTTTTGATAACATTAATAACAAAGAAGTCAGTCTTATCAGGGTAAGAATCAAGAAGGATTAAGAAGCTGAAGCATGTGGGACAGAATAGAGCATGAATCAGGTCTGCCAGATGGGAAATGAAATGATGAAGAGAGAAGAGTAGGGGGTGGTTCGTGAAATAGAGAAGAATGAAATTGGTGAATTTTGTGTGAATTCACAAACTATCAGACTTGTCTTCAGACATCCCAGCCTTTTCTCAGAGGCGGCACTGTGAGTACAGGCACTGCGAGTACAGGCACTGCAGTTCTTGCATTGATTACACAGAGAAAGGTGGCTGTCTGCGTTCCTGTACTGCATGAAACTGGGAGCAGGTCACATGTGGTTGCTATGGCGAGACCCCGTGTGATGAGCCTGTGCTGGGCTTGGAATGCCTTAAGTGTTCAGGGATGCCTAGAGTGAAAGGAGAGGAGGTTCAAGACGGAGCTCCAAGCCCTTTCCCATCCATTCCATGGGGCAGTGGTGCTACAGTTGGAGGAAAAGATGCTTCACCTCCCACCTGTCACCACATCCTCCCCCAGGATCCCTCTGCCTGTTCTCTGGAGATACATGCTGACCTTCTTGCCCTTGGCTACACAGAAATTATCTTAAGTGGCCTGGAAGAAATAGAAGAATTGGCTGCAGTCAATGGGTGTCATACAATCGAGGGCAAAGGCTAGCTATTCTGGTTGCTGTTCGGGCCACATTAACTTGAAATAGAGACTGAGTTATTAGCATGCTACTATTTGTAAGGGAATTTTCAAAACACTGAAGGGCAGTTAGTGACTAGTCCCCACTGAGCATCAGCGAGGACTAGACACGACTCTCAGCTGCACCTCCCTTCTGCATCACTTATGGGGCTGACAAAAAGCTAAATCAGGGAAGAGGTAGACTAAGGAGTGTTGTGGGGGTGAGTAGGAATAAGAAAGGGAGAAAAGCAACAGCAGAACGTACCCATGTCTTTGCCTTAAAGGACATTGACAGGGATTGGCAATCAGCAGTGGTAAGTGTGAACACAGGAAAGCACTTCTGTGTGCATTTGTGGATAGAAGTAGCTTTTTAAAACAAAAGAGTATTTCATGTACTTGCAGGTTTCATGTGTTTGAATCAGTTGTTGCTTCATTAGAGTGTTTGCGGTGTGGCTGGTCAATTTGCAGATATGTAAGTATATAGGTGTATACATATATATATTATGTCCTTGGGAGTCCACGCAGCTTTTCTCTGACTTCTAGTGTTATGTTTAAAATAGCACGTTGGCTGTTACTATATTACAGCTTTATCATGTGCACTATTTCAGTCTGCCAAAATAAATGGGGATGTAAAGGAAAGAGAGGGACGGTGGCTGACTGAGTAATGTTCAAACTGTCAAATTTCTCATGAACAAATTAGCTGATCCTAATCTAGTTGACACTGGGAAACCATCCAGGATTTTTTTTTTATTATTTGGGCTTTTTGATATAAGATGACTTTTTATTGGAACTGAAACAACTCTTCTTTGGCTCTGATTATATCCTTCCTCACCACAGAGTTCTTGGTAGGGCAAGCAGAGAGAAGCCTTATTCTTACGCATCCTGCCTGTGCATCAAGACAAAGGGTTTGAGGAACTCGATAAGAAAAACTCTTTGCTAAAGGCAACCTGAAGAAGAAAGTCTAGGCTGATGTAGATGTGAGAATGCTAAAGCTTTAAAAGAAGCTTAGGCTAGAGCTGGGCCATTCCATCATACAACAACAGTCACAATTTTGTCATGATCCTTCTGAAACTGGGCCTTTCCTTTCCCACCTACTTGGAATAATTATGTGCTCTTATTTTGTCCTCGAACCTCTTGGAATCAAACACCTGACAACAAGCACACAGAAGATAAGTTCTCATGTAAAAGACTTCTGTTGTTATGTGGGTAAGCTGTGCCAGTTTTAAATTGTCATGGGAAATTTCTGGATGTGCATATGATACACTTAAATGTGGTGCTTGGAAGAGCTCTTCAGAAGTCTGTTCTTCAAGTTTTGTTCCTGTTCCAGTTCCAGCAGGCTGGTCCACCGACTCAGCTTTCTGGTTGAAGAATGAACAATTTGTTACTTAAATACCTTTGGGTTACAGATTAAAAGTGTGGTTTGGCTAAGTATCAGTTGATGGTTGCTGGATGCTGGGGAACTAAAAGGCGACAACCAGAGGGAAGAGAAGGAATCTCACGTCTTCTGTTCAGAAACAAAGACAGAGAAAAAAGAAAACCCTTAAAAGGGGAAAATTAAGAGTTACAGCAACCACATATTAGAGCTAATTGCCCGGACACTTTACGAAATTTGATTTCAGTGTGGGGGAACTTAATTTGCTCTTGGCAACAGGGTAGAATGCTTAATTCAACTTAACAAAAATACGTTTTTTGAAAGAGGAAACAAGACTGACAGAATTTTGGCATGTCAACAAAAGGCAAGAATACAAAAAGAAAAGGATTAGTGAAAATGAAGATCAAGAAAGGATCAAAAATATATTGGCTAGAGTTCAGGAAACATTTGTTACATTTTATAAGCAAAGCTATTCTTCCGAAGTGTGTAGAACAGAGGAACTAGCTGATCTTTACCTAAAGCAATATTGGCCACCCTGTGTGCTAATGAACAGATGTCCCCATAGGAATCAGAAAAGCGTTGATCTCTGTACTGTAACCGAAATGGCATAAACTGCCATGTCTGTATGCATTTTCCCAACTGGAAAATTCAGTAGGGACTTGGACATTTGGGCTGATTTATAAGTAAACAACAGTATATTTAATTTTATATATATCATATATTTAATATGATACAATAAAACTATTTTACATTTAGTAAAAGCTTTCTTGTTTTTCACTTCTATTTCTTGCAACATAAGGACTTGAGCCACTCCATAAAATGGTCAGACAGCAGGTCTAAGAGAAGGAAATCACATTTTTTCCATGTGATGTTCAAGTGTACTGTGGCGAAACCAGTGCTATAGGACAGCAAGAGAGTCAAACTATAGATTAATTAAAAAAGATCAGTCAAACTATCACAGGACGGATCCATCAGGAGGTTTCAAACTGAGAGACCCCTCATCTGGTAGTGGCCAAAGCAGATGTTGAATACTGAGCTTGATCAGTCTTAGGTCTCGCCCAGAGTATTTTTACAGTCTACTCTGGCAGTCCTAAGACCTAATTTTCTATCTGCCATATTTTTCTAACAAACAACTTGGGAAAAATTTACTCTTAGCTGCTAGCCTAGGTGAGGCTTGGTATATCGATAAATAAGCACTGTGTTACAAAGTCAAACAGTACAGTTCAATCCAGGCTCAGACTGGTTTAGTTAGTAGTTAGCCTCTTCAGTATTGCACTGAAAGGAACTAGGATTGTTCACAGGATCAGTAATGATACAAACAACAAATAACCCCAAACTCCTTGGTTTTTTCCATGTGCTTGATGACAGGCACACACCGATGTATGCCTTGAAGTAAAATAAAAATTCAGAGCAGAATTACTGAAGAACTATCTGACAATTTGTGTTGCCCATCCAAAATTTTCATATTACCTGTGTGTAATAAGATACAGAGTGAATAGAGTAAAGAAATTCTTCCTGCGGTTATAAACTAGGAAAGGTATAATTTATTTTATTCAAATAATTTCTCTTCAAAGCAGATTAAACTTGAATGACTTTCCAAAATTATTCAAAGCTAGTACAAAACTGCATTATGTCAGTTTTCAAAAGTGTTGCCTGCAAAATTTGTCTGAATACCTTGATACTGCTAGGGTACATTTTTACCTTGCCTAAATTCAGATCAGCTGGGGAAAAAAACGTTGAGGACAGAAGACTGTGGGAACTGTCAAGAGGACTAGTAATTGTAGGCCAGAGTCTCTTTCACTGCTAAACCATGTCCACATGGACACTGCTGAATGTGTCAATTACTTTGACTAAAGTAGTGATTTAGCTAAACTCAAACGACCCACAACTGTCTCTTTCTGCTATGGAAAAACTTTTTTTTTGTTTTCAGTTTGTATTACCTCATTTGGAAAGGGATTCATGCTTGACTGGGAGGAACCTTCTCATACCTGACAGAATGTTCAAGCTATTTTTATCTGAGTAATGATACTGGTGCAAGTGAGCGACTCAACCTTCCTGTGTAAGTAAGGCAGGAGTCACAACTCAAAGGCCATGTAAGGAACCAAGAGACATAACCTGGTGGCATTCCAGTGGTCTGCTAGCATGACTTCTGTTCCCTTGGTCCAGTTACTGGGAGATGACCATCACCACCAGAATTCCAAGTAATTTACAACCTGAGATAGAGCAGTCAAGATCTATCCTCTGCACTAGGGATGGCCTTCCAAGATACAACGAGCAAGAAATGTAAGCAATCTTACCCACTAGAGCCTACTAGCACGTCTGTTTAGGGGCTTTAAAAGAAGAAAACTAAATCACAGGGTTTTGATATGAAAAGCTACCCAAACCATTTATTCACAAGAGGAAAAAAAGTTTTTGAAACAACTAGAGATTGTTATGATTGTTATCAGAGCTTTAAAAATACCAGTGAATCATCAGAAGTCACTTGCAGTGACTCATACTGTGGTCAGAGTTTTCATATGTCAAACAGTTATTTTTCTCAAAGAAAACCTTCTGGTGTTTCTTTGTTTATATTCAGTTATTCAGGACATTTCCTTGTCTTTAGTCGTCTCCATGAGTCCATACTACGAACATATACACTTCAATCTGTCAGACTAGCTAACTGTGCAACACTGTGTTCTGTACCTCTTCTGGTTCAGCTATAGCAAGCTTTGGAGAGTCAAAGACAGCTCAACTCACCTTTGGATTACAGTGCGTAGGTACACAAGAAGAACTCTTGCTGATTGTTATAGAATGGGTTGTGTGGGCTTCTGCCCAAGCACTAAGAGCAGATTCTCTGCCTCCTGCAGCCTGTCCCTGATCCAGTGCCCACTGAAGCCCACTCATGCTAGACTTCACTGAGCTTCGGACCTGGATACTCCCGTAGAGTGTAGCAGCCATATTGTTATTTGACAATGCCCTCTATAGCATGGTCAGGATGATTTCAGTTGTCTGCTGGAGCAATGCTAAGACACTTTTAAGAGGAAGGATGCAGTTGTGCTCCAGACTTCCTTTTTAGCTCCTGCGTTTACTAATCACCTGTGCAATGGCAGTTCTTAGAGGTTCAACAGCAACTAGGTGGGTAGGATTTCATTTTGCTGCTTCCTTCAGGATATACGTCTAAAACCACTTCACCACATTTTCAATAACATCTGTTAATTATTCGGTAGAATTTTTTATTTTGACTGCACTCAGTCTCTGGGGAAGAGTCTTGCTGCTGATCTTAAAGATGACTTTCCATTTGGCTTGTGTTTTAGTATTCTTTTCTGTATTGTATTTAACATGCCTATCTTTGGAATTTTTCAGTATTTTTACTGTTAGTGAAGAATTGTACCAAATAAATGTGATATATTAATGTTATTCATTACAGACGCACTTGCAAGATGTGAACACATATAAGAAAAGGACCAGAGTTTCTCTGAATACTTCCTTAGAAATTAAAACCTTTTAAAATACCATATTTTTAAGTTGCTGTAAAAATTTTTAAAGAAATTCATTATTGGTTAATTTTAATGGTGTTCATAGTATGGACTCATGGAGAAGACTAAAGACAAAGAAATATCCTGAATATAAACAAAGAAACACCAGAAGGTTTTCTTTGAGAAAAATAACTGTTTGACATATGAAAACTCTGACCACAGGTAATGACTTCTTTTTAGAGGAATTAATTGGTGGTTTGGTGATTTGGGGAGGAATATTCTTTACCAGTACAACACAGTCTTTTACATAGGAGGCCTGATCCTTTATAAAGGTTCAATTTAAAATCAATAAAATTAAAGGTGCTATGCAGTTTTGCCAGTAGTTGCCCCCACACTTCTCCCTCTGGCATTTTTGGAGAAATCAAGGGTTTGCCACAGGTGGAATAAGCACGTCTTGGAAACAATTCCTGGGGCACCACAGCGTTTCAGCTGGGCAGAGGAGTCAGGAGCACAGGCTCATCTACAGCAGTGAGCAGGCTGACTCCCATGGCCCTTGCTAATGCTAGCCTCATTTACAGTTTTGTGCTTTTTTCAACTCCCCTAAGCTTACACAGTTACACTTGAAGAAGTGGCTGGACTTGCAGAAGAAGTCATTTTGAGACTCCTCTTCTGGTATGTTAGAACAAAACTGTGGAGACATGTAACAGTGTGGTCTATGGATGTGTTATCTCTGTTCTGTTGTGTGACAGGCTTTTGATCCCCTGATGACTCATAAAAAAAAAGAGTTGGCAGAGAAGCCACGATGGGCCATGTGCCCCACTGGTGATAGCAATGAAAAAACAATGTCTTGGACTAAAAGTTTGTCTCAGCCTTTGTTTCAGAAGATACCTTTTGCTATCACTCTGTGCTTTGAGACATACATTCCTACAATTAATTATGCTCAATTTTGGTCTTGTACTAATATATTAAAATACTTCTCAGACAGTTATTCTTTTTTAATTGGACTTGAGATTTTTGTCAGTAGTCTGGAGAAAATTGATCATGCTAATCAAACTGAAATGATAATCAAATTTTCCGTGTGCCTATATTCTAAGTGCTGTAATGGTACATTGTATTTGTTTATGCAAGTAAACATTTGAATGTTTACAACTGATGCATATACATATCAACATGTTCCTTAGCTATTTTGTATACATACTTAATTGCATTTAAAGATGCATTTGGGGTATTTCTTCATGCATATGCTTATTGAATAGCTTACTGCATGCTGAATATTTCTGATTGCAGGGAGGTTTTGTATTTGTAATTAACAGGTGGTTCTATAAGCAAAGGAATTGATGGCTTCCTACAGATTTGAATCTTTTGTGCCTTAACCATTTTGACCACAATAGCCTGTCTATAATTTTTTCATGGCTGACCTGGTGAGATTGATGTGCTCTGTGGTCAGCCAATGTATGTAAGTTCACTGGACAGCAAGGCAAATATTTGTTGTAACTGCTCAATTCTTCCTTTTGCTCTTCTGAAGTATTAATATATGGTGGTATTCCACTAAGGAGTTCAATTCCAAGAAACTCTTAGGACCATAATTATCTTTGAGATACTTGCCACATTTTGAAATGTCTAGAAACTGGCTAGTGAAATCAGAAGGTATGGGGCAGGAGATATACAAAGGAAGAGATAGACCTCTGGACACAATCAAATGCACAATCAAATGCTCATTACCCTAGGAATTCAAGTTAAAAAAGGAAGAGGAAAATTTACGACATTTAACTTACAGTATCTACTGTAACTTTTCAACAGCTCTAGGACAGAGTTTGCCCCAGGTCTACGGTTATCCTGCAATCCATGTCCTGAGACTAAGTTCAGCTAAAAAAGCAACAACTAAAATCACAAAGTGTTGCATGGCTTTACTGCTGCAAACAAAACCTTCCAAATAAAGAGCAAGAAATCAAAAGTTTTTTCTACTTAGTCCTAGAGAAAGCTTGATGTAATAGAGCAGGGAAATCTTACAATCACATGACGATATGGGCTATAAATACATTACTCTCACACAGTGTTTCCTCTGATCTAGCCAGAATGACCTATAATTCTCTTTGCTTGGGCTGTTTTTAACTTTAAAAAATTTTTCAAAATTTCTGGTGCTTTTGTATCTCTTTTGGCCTAACTTTAGGCTTTTTTTCACTTTTTTCTTGTTTCTAGTATTTAAGGTCTCTTAGCACCTGTTGACTGTCTCATTTCCCACACTTTGTGTCATCATGTGATAACACCAGCTGAAGGGCTGCTTCTAAAACAACAACCACAAAGGCAGACTGTGGTTTTGAGAAAGGCACATTTTGCAGAGGGTGACATCCAACACTATCATGATGCCACCTGCACGTATATTTGAAGTAGTCTCAAAAGTAATATGAATCATGTCTGACTTTGTATAAGTGTCAGAGGTCCAGTGAAGAAAATTGAAAAGAAAATTAGCTGCTTTTATAAAGAGGTTAGTCACTAGCAAGCAAAAAGCAACACATTATAAGCATTGAAGTCAATTACTTCCATTAGGATAATTTGAGGCCCTAACCATATAATCACATACCATGACTCTAACTCCTTAGCTCTTTCCCAAATACAACAGCCCCAAACTCTGTACCACATTCCCATCCTACCTTGTGATCCCAGTAGCAGCTGTATGCACAGAAAGTCTTTTTGCTTGGAGCTGCCCTTATTCAAGTTCTGTGGACATCTTTCCTAAGACCTCATTCCCTGCCTTCAGACAGAAGAAGGAAGTGACACCTGCTGCCTACCTGAGAAGAAAACTCACCACTTTCATGGAAGAATTATGATTAGGCAGCAACAGTCAAAAACTCTCTTTTCCCTCCCCAAACAGCCAGACAAAACTAGGATGATACCAGTAGGTGTCTTTCAATGTTCAAGTACTTCAGCTTGAAGGGCTGGGTCTTTCACATCATTGCTTCCTCCTAGATGACATGATAGCTTTTGAAAGAAAGGTACTGCCAAAAGGACTCCCAAGCCATGAGAAATACTAAAAAAAAATCCCCAAACCCAACCAAAAGATGCATGCATGACTAATTAAAAAATACTTTCTATTATCCCCCCACATGAATGGGAACAATGAATGGCATCCTCTGTCCATCTGAACCTGTGAAGAAAATTCAATGCCATAAAAATTAACACTATACTCAAATTCATACGGAACAGTCACCTACATAGCAGGTCTTGATATGCCCTCCCACTTCACAGTTCAGAACTAAGGTTGATTCTAAGACAGCTTCAGAAGACAAATGTATAGAGTTGCGACCAGTTTGCCTCCTTCAGAATAACTCATTCTCCTATAAATGCTCAGGATTTTCAGTTCTCAAAAAAATAATAATTTTTCATATTATTACAATTACAGAGATCCCACGATCAAGTGCACCAGTTGTGAATGTTTCCTCACACGTTACTTTCCCTGGGATGGACAACATCTGTCAGCTGCCTCAGCCTGAACAGTCAGCACAGCTAGCTGTTAGCCTGCTTTTAAGGATAGCTACCACACCACATAGTTACTTGGGAGAATAAACATGAAACAAAATATGCAAGAACTGGGATGCAGGTTGAAAATATAAGACTACACATCTTGGAGATCCTGAGGCCCCCAGACAGTAGTGTATGAGATATGTTTATTAGATACACAGTAGTCAAGACAAATAGGTGGGAGGAGCGGAGTGTGTGGAAAGGGAGTGTTGCATAAATAGCAGAGAAGTAAATTGTAGATGAAGAAACCTACGAGAGTGGCTGCAAGCTTAGATAAAGGTCACTGAGTTTTTCTTACATATGCAAGTAAAACAGGGTCAGAGCTCATAGTCATGCACCCTTCTGCAGTTTCTGATACTTCTACAGTTTTAGCACACTTTGATCCTTGACAACTAGCACTACTACCCTGGAAAATGTGGGGGTATCACTAAGTGGACAGCATTTTACACAAACCTTTCCCATTAGTTCTGGATAAAATAAATCTGGTTGGGATGGGGTGGTGGGGATTTTTGGATCTTGATTCAAGCCATGTCACATGTTTTCTGGGTTAATGCACAGTTTCCAGTCTGGTTTACCCCTAAATGTAGTCCAAAAGACCTGTTGTAGAAAGGGAGGCAGAACAGAGTGGTCAGGGGTTGTTGGCTTCAGGCCTCGAGGGTTTTTTTTTGTCTTTCAAGCATTTACATAAGAGATCAGGATAAAACAGTACATCTAAAAGCCATGCATCAATTCAAATAAGAACTGCTTCAGATAGTTTATGTAGGAGGCCAGATTATGTGATAACATTAGAGTCTTCTTGATTTATATTCTGTAAAATGATCAGTATTCCTGGGCAAGACAGAAAAGAATGTTTGTCAGAAAGGAACAAAAAGCTTGTCACAGAAACCAGGTAAGTAATTTGTGTGAAGATGAAACTTGTCTCAAGGTTAAAGGTAGTTCCATTATTGCTGAATGCCGGAGCTAAGTTGTAAATCAGCAGGAACCTGTGTGTGGGTTATAAATGAATGTGGAGTATTGTCTTCCAGGTCTCACTGCTGATACCAGGAAAAGCCTTACAGTCTTCACCGGCTGTTGAAAGAAGCATAATGAAGTGCAGTATTTCTAGTTAAACAAATCACACGTTATTCTTGGTAATTACTCATTGTCTTTTGCACACAGGCTGCAGGTTTCATTCACGTTTTTGTGAATGGTTTCTTGCTTTTGCAAAGATCAATGCTTCATTTTGTGATTTTTTTAAGGGGAGATATTTTGATTTTTCAGAATCAGGTGGGTTTTGAGAGCAGAGTTGGAAATACTGAAATCAGCTCATTTTTGTTTCTTAGTGGAAGGCCCACAGGAAAGAGCAAAAACAAGTTTCCTCAGCCCAGACAAGTTTAGCAAGATAGTGTGAGCTGAGAGCTGAGACATATACACTGATCATCTGCAGGCCATGTATCTGATGAGCATAGAGCCCTTATTGTTGATCATGTACAAATCTCTCAGGAATTGTCACACCAATATTGCATAACCAACCACTTTGTGCTCAGTAGAAAGAATTTACACTAATGAATGGGGGCACTCTTTGAGAAATATTGTTATGTCAATTCTCATGTCCAGGAATCAAACAATGAAAAAAAAAATATTGCATATAGCTTTTTAAAAAAAATTATTTACTGATGGTGGCTTAGCTATAATCCTTTATCAGAAGGGACTGTCGTAAGTCATGATTGCACCTTTAAGGTGACGGTGTTACACAGCTGCCTGCAGATCACCCATGTTTGTGTGTGTGTCCCTGACAAACAGATACCTGAAGGCCACACTTGCTTCTTCCCGTGATCCCGTCTGCCTCTCCTGTCACTGAGTCATGTCAACATTGTTGTTCTACCTCCGACCACTGTGCCACTTGAAAGGCTAAGTGCGGGCTTCACTTCTTGCTCTTCCAGGCTAAGTTCAGTTCATGAGAGGCTGCTGAAATACGAACAGGTACCATGGAACTGGAGCTTACTGCAGTTGTTACGGGTGAAGCCAAGGTCGCTGACAAACAGCAGGAAAACAACAGCTGAAGTCACAAACACCATTAATATAAGAGCTTTGCAACATACGGGAATGTACCTGTAGCTGGTTATACTCACAGAGAATGGAAGAATGGGTACATGGATAGATAGACAGATTGATAGATTAATGTACAACATGATCCCCACAATGAGCATGGCAGCGCAGCTTCCCTTGCTGTTCATGCCTTCCCTAACTCCTACCATCAGAAAGCCTAATAAAGGGTAGTTATAAACCTGCATTTGTGCACTCTGACAACTGGAATCTACGTTTTTAAGCACAAGCTTACTTTTCTTCACTCATCTGCTGACCTGTGGTTATACAAGTCTCTCCATACTTTGTTTTTCCTTAGACATTTATCCCTCAAATAAAGAAGGGAAACAGAGTAAATAGTAAACACCTATATCTGTGCTACATAGAAGTAGTAGAAATGATTGATTCTTAAAGTAATGATTTAATCAATTTGCTTTTAAAAGGTTTTAAAGATTTGGATTCTTTATTATTACAATTGCCCCTTTTCCTTGAAGATCTGGTCGTGGGGAAAATGTGTACAGAAGAATCCATTATTCCCTTCTTGCCTGGGGCTGCAATTATAATGTTAGGCCAGATAGTAGCTATTACCTCTCTGCTTCCTGTTATTTTTGGAATGATCTTAAACAAGGTGAAAGTGCTTATTCAGGGTGTGGGAATAGGAAGGTTTTATTTCACTTATCCAAATCCAAACTCTGTATTTAGCCAGTATGTTACATGACAAGCTAAGGACCAAAATCAATTCATTTTTATGTGACTCTTACAATAATGTCAAGTAAATTGGATGAGACCCTGAAATAACAAGAATTACACATCCTGTGGGAATCTGCAGATGTTGCATTGCCATTCTCAGCAAATGCTGTACACCATGTGGCAGTGCCTGCAAGCAGCTCTTTTTTCACTTTCTAACCCTCACAAAGTATTTACTGTTCACAGAGTCAAGTGTGTTATGTCTGTATTGGGCTCAGACTATAAATACATTGCTTGTAACTGGAACAGACTGACTGTTTGAGCATTCTTATGAAATAAAACTTTACATCAAAGCAACACATTCACCCTTTCACCAGCTAAAACTTTCCCCTCAATATTGCTGATGCAGAGATCACATTTAAACTATATTGAAAGTCTGTCTGTGTTCTCCTTTTTGTTCTTGATATAAAGGACTGTAAGAGACAAAATTAGCTTCCAAACAGAGACAGGATAGCATAAAAACTAGCAATCTGTTTGAGTAAAACTGAATGTAGACCTAGTTTTACAGATTTCGCCCTTGCTGAAGGAAATATATGCAATAATTTTGACTTTCTTCATTTATTATTTTCCTTTCTTCATGTATATATCTTTATTATGGCTATATTTTTGTCCTCCATTCTCAACTGATTGATTTCTCCCTCGTTATTTACAATAGAAAAACATACCAACAAGATTTCAATAGCTCATTTTGTGCCTTGGAAGCTCGGAACCAGTGTGACTAACTATGGCTTCTTTAATTTACATTGGTAAGTAATACAGTTTTCTACTATTTCACACATAGCTTAGGATTATTTTCAGAATGACAGCATGATGTAAAAGAGAGAAAAATCAGTTCCTCTGGGTCTATACCTGAACAGAACTTTTTAAAGAAAGATATGGTAGTTGCATCCAGGTTATATAGTGAAAGTTTTAAATCCTGTAAACTTAATGTGCAGTCACATTAAAGGTGTCTGCAGAGTCAAGAAATTATGCTCATTTGAACAACATTAATTTATTTCAGGAGCCTACAGAAGTCACGTAATGTGTACAAATGCAACTCTGCTGTAAGACTTACAAGTGGACTTCAAATACATTGACAGTGTTTTCACTGGTCATAAATATATGCGTGTTTATTTCCATCTTTGAGATACCAATGTTTTACTGCTATTGCTCTCTGTGTCGTTTCTGGAGAAGAATCATGCTGTTCTCAGTAGGGTAAAAATACAGAAAAAAAATACAGATAATCCTTTTTCCAAAGAGCTTACACCCAGAGACAAACAATTTTTCCTGGTTAAAGAATAGTTACTTTTCAACATGCAAAAAGTTTTCTTAAAAATTTCAAATCAATTGATCACAAAGTATTTCCTCTTTGTTTTGAGAGGTGATAATTTTTCTTGATATGCACCCGAATATAATATATCAAGTCTGCTTGAAAATACTGGAAATCGTCATGTCTTTATTGCAAAGTGAAGGGCTCATACAAGCACACAGTAGTTGCTAAGTCCCTCTAGTTTTGTAAACTGGCAGGCTCCCTCACCTGCCAAGGAAAAAACCCAGTACCACACCCAGGACTCTTTAAAGCCCGTCCCTCAGGCACAGTTCATTACCTGAAAGGCAAACTTCATCATGCAGCAAAACACAAGATACTTCCCCTGACTAAGGCCCCTACAATCAGGAGCCCAGAGATCCAGCTGAGTTTCTAGGTTCTTAGCAGAACTCACTTGATGCCTTTCCCTTTGGTCAAATAATGGCTCAGGACTGGCTGGTTCCAGTGCTCCTCTCCCACCTCCTCAGGCTCAATGGGGCCCTTGGTTATTTGCCTCCTCTTTGCTATATTTCACTTTTTTAAAAATATGATCTTGTGTTTCCACAGATAACATCCACTGACATTTTCTCACTGCCTGAGAACATAGATAAGAAATTTACTATACCTATTATCTTTTGTTGCTCAGCTCATGGTTTCTCTAGCAGTAATAGGGTGTCTCTCTAACACAATTTACTCCAGTGGAACCCAATGTAAAATTTTGTACCTTTGTTGTACCAAAATCCTCTTATTTATGTATTTTGTTGGTTTGGTTAGTGTCAATTTGATTCATGAAAGCAAATGCAATTCTCTCTGTTGACTTTCTGAAGGTTTGGACCAGGCCCCAAATGAATTTCTATAAAAAGATGACCAGCATCTTGTGGTTGGACAGTATTAGTAGAATTCTGCTGTAGCTTTTATTGGGAATGAAATGTGGATTTCCTCATGACCACAGCTGAACTAAAGTGAAGTGGGAATATTTTCTGTTACTATTGCAAAGGATGCCCTTACTTACCCTGCTGGTAACATTTCCAATCATTCTAAAATTTCATTTAACAGAATTATGTGACCAATACAGACAGCTGGCTTGGCATCATAGCTGTAAATTATGATGTCAAATTTTTGAAATCCAGCAAATTACTGGTGCATCTATCTAATGCTTCACCAGAATAAGGGTTGTGACCTGCAAGTAGACATTTTATTATCAAATTTACTGCTACAGGATTAAAATGTATTCTTGATTAAATTTCACTGAATACACTTGCAAAGCAGATGATACTGACTTAATTCACCCACTCTAAATCCTGAAGAGTGTAAATTATTAAACACTGAATAGAAGTAATTTCATTAAGTCCTGGACACCCTACCATCAACTGATGTAATGTGGAGAGTTTGTCACAATTTCTATTAAATACTTCAGACTACAGGAATAGTTTATGTCAAATAAAACAGGCGATTCCACAAGCAGTGAAGGGATGAAACACGGATTCTTTCGCACTGTATCTGTTGTTCCCTAACTACTCTTCACAGCTGTAACCAGAATTGTCTCTATATCTGTGTGACCCATCACTGGGCCCACACTATGACTAATGTGTAACTCTGCATATATGCAGAGCATGTAACATTCACTTTTACATGTTTTTTCCATCCGAGGGAGCACTAATTTGAGTCCCTCTCTCGCATCTTGCCACTGGATTTTATGATAATTAAACACATGAAAATTGTTTTTTCATAAACTTTGCGTCTATAGAAGTTTGCAAACCCCTTCACCCCCAACCCCCCCCCAAAATTTACTAATGTAAAAGGAAAATTAAGTTAATTCTTTATTTCCATGAGTGCAGGGCAAAGAGCGACTTCGTTGCTGCAGGGATCCCCTCCATTTAAAGATGATGTAGTTCATATTGTAAGTCAGAGGTATTAGTCTCTGGTGTTACAGAGGTATTGTCTGCAGGAATGATTGGTGCAAGGTACCAGTAGGAAGTATTGTGGGAAAATATTTTATCCGTAGTGGAGAGACAGAACGAACCACTGTGTCCATGCATGGTTTGGGGAAAAAAATTACTTTAATGCTAACTGAATTTGGCTTACACTGCAATGCCGTTGTGTCTTTCAGGGAGTTCATTCCGTGGC
Source organism: Oriolus oriolus (assembly GCA_013400235.1). NCBI lineage: Eukaryota > Metazoa > Chordata > Aves > Passeriformes > Corvidae > Oriolus > Oriolus oriolus. Next base: position 37,593 of record VXBT01009180.1, read on the forward strand.
TACAAACATAAAACACACGTGGACTTCAATACAAAGATGAAAGCTCGCCACATCTGCAATCAGTAAGAAAATCACATAAAACAGTTATAATTTTAAGCACATTCAGCAAATGTTTATGTAGTTAACCTGTCCTCAGAGATAGCTTAGAAAGTGAGAAAATATTCTTTTCAGACGGGATATTTTGGAGGTAGCATGATGTTTAATTAGAACAGCCCCACCAGTTCAGCTTTGGACACCAGTATTAAAATATTGATTCATAAGGCCTAAGCCGTGGTTGCTCTTATGAAGCGCAGATATGAAAGTTGGGGAGATGAGTAAGATATCTCCAGTTAAACTGAAATCATGCTGTTATCCATGAGGTAGCTGCTGCAGCACCCTAAGACCAAAAGCTCACATGCTCCTGTTTGTAAAATATGGTATATAAACTTGGAAACTTTGGACTGGTAATTTTATTTTTTAATTGGTGTTTGTCCTTTACACTTTGTGGCTAATGTTTTCCTATTATCGAGGTCTCGCATATTTTAAGCACCCACCCAATTCTGTGGTATTATATGTATTTTTTTAAGGTCTGAGTGACAAGTACATTGATATAAGTGAATCATCATTTTGCAGGCATAAATTTTTATCAGATCGGTTTTCTAATAGATTTATACATTTAAGACAGTGCATCTGCCATAAAAGATTAGCTCATGGAAGATAGGACGTTGTTCTAATTAATAGCAAGTGATAGAATTTTATACTTTAAACATGTGAAGCAAATTAGATAGTAAACAAGCATCTTGTTAAGTAGTTTCTAGTTATCAGATAAAGAGAAAAAAAAATGGAACTAAAAGGATATTATTGTGCAAGATTTCCATTCCCTGCTAGTGTCACTGCTCTGTGCTGCAGAACTGCATTTGACTCTAGGACACACCAAATATAACCAGATGACAAAGCAAGAAATGCAAAATAAAAGAGCATCTGAAGTGCACTATATCCTGTGATTGCAGGATGAATTGGCAATACGTGCTATGGGACTCTTCAGGGTGCAGTACATGAGAATTGTTTGAGATATAAAGAGGGACTTGATAATTTCTTGACGAATCACCCTTTGAAAGTGAAATTTTTGGGGGGAGAGGAAACACAGACTTTAGTCAAAGACTGATGTATAGTATCAGCCACATTTCTTATTCATCAAATGTGGCTCCCTGACACACTTAATAACACCATATAAATATTTTCAGCTCGATGTGTCTCAGTTTTACAGATTCAGTTCTGAGTCTCATGTGCAAAGAAATGTGACTCAGGATAACCGTGGAGGTAGTGGATTTCTGAGGGAGGCAAGTACAGAGGGTTTCCCTGACTCAGTGGCCCAGAATACATAGTTGGGTTTGTCAAAGGCAGATGCCAAAAATGTAAAAGTGCAGAATACAGAAAACAAAATCAGAGTAATTCTAACATAATTCTTATAATTTAACAAGCTCTCTTCCTAACAAACTAAGTATTATTGTGCCTCGCAGAAGCATACCTGTGCCATTATTTGTTTTTAATTTAAGGTCTATATGAAGAGATCAGCAATGGAGTGCCCCAGTCAGATTTGTGTCATGAATTATTCTATCCAGAAAAGTGAGGGACTTTTCAAACTTTATTTACCCTGCTTTGATTTGCAGCTATGGATACTTCTGTAATGTTTCTTAAAAGATATTTTCCAAAATCTAAGTTCATTTCTTTTTTCTACAGAGGCAGTAGAAATAGGTCTCACTGGTGTTACCAAAAGCTTGGCTGCATCTCTGTGTCCAATCATCACAGACACAGTTTATAGTAGTAGCCAGGATCCATGACAAACTTTTAAAAGTGCTTGATAAATTGATGTACATAATCACACGCAATAGAATGCAGCCTATATGCACAATAAATATATGTATGTGTCATTATAAATTGCTTTAGTGTAGACACGTGCATCATATTCAACCGAGTCATAATGACAGCCTTCTGTTCTGCCTCTTCCTTAGGCCTGCAGCTCCCTTAATTTATCCTCTTAGTCACCTGTAACAAGAAAAGTAGATGGAATCTCTAACATGAAGATTTTTATACCTTGCAGAATTTTACATAGGCTTTAAATATTTACAGTAATCATGTTTAAGTATTCTTGCCATCTACACAAGGATCTCAACTGTTTGAATCTTGCTGATTTTTTTTGGCCATGATCATTTCTTTTGCCCATGAACTTTATAGTCTAATTCTGTGCTGAATGAAAATTGTCTACTTTTATCAGGTTAAAATTTGCCTTCTTCCAGTTTCAAGGAAACTGAGAAAAGCTTTCACTATGAGAAAATGGTTATTTCTGAGCCATTCCTCGTATAAACTTTGGTCATGTTCCATTTTATACATCTTCTCTGTAAGACAAACTCTTAATCCTTTTAATCTTTCTTCATATGTTATATCATCACTTCTTCGTATCATCACTTATCTCTCTCTGTACCAACAATAAACTTCATAGACCAACTAGAAGTGAATGCCACTCTGCTGTAATAAAATATTATTTTTATTCAGGGGTAAAACTAATAGATAATAGGTTTTCAGTGAGTGCTTCACAGTGGCTTTAGCTACCATACTCTTGGCAACCATACTCAAATTTGAACTCCTCCTCTCCCAGCTGTACGGTTCAAGGCAGTTCCCTTCCTTGCAGAGACTGACCTTCCCTTTCTGGGCCAACATTTGGGTCACTGCAGATGAGAAGCAGTCTAAGAGCCAGCAGGGGGGCAGCAGGGTGACAGGGGAATTTGGGATTGAAACCAAAGTGTTTCAGAAAATATAGACGTAGCTAAAGTCACTGAAATATTTTATTCCTTATTGTAACAGGAAGTTTACATACTTGTGAGGAACACAAATGTGGTGGACTTGGCAGTGCTAGGTTTATGGTTGGATTGGACTCAGTAATCCTAAAGGTCTTTTCCAGTCTTAATGATTCTATGTTAAACTATACAAATAGGTCACTTTTCCAGATTGAATTGCCATTACATTACCATTTGCCATCAACTGCCTTCTAACTTAGCTGCTAATAAATCCTGTTGAAATTGTGTAAGGTCTTGACTTAACATAAATCACTCACATGCGAAACTTGTTGTTCTGCACTGATCCATTCCCAAAGAAATAATAAATATATTTAACAAGCTCATTCATACTGGGGAAAATTGGAGACACTTGCTATTTACCATATGTACAAAATGATAATTTATTAACACTCTTTGTTTTCTAACTTTTAAATCAGCTTCTGACTACTTGGCGACATTTTAGACAAAACCACACATGTGTTTACTGGCTGCAGTCCTTTTGAGCTAGTCAGATCATTTACCAGCTGGAAATGTGTTTAGTGACACTGATAACAGCTATATTTTAGAACTTAATACCCACATCTGGCAGTGTGGTAAAACATCTGGAATTATGCTGGTTTTTTCCCAGGCTAGACCTTGCTTGATTTTGGCTTAAAAGGACAATACAATACTGAAGTAGACTGAATATTTTGTAACTAAGACTATTAAACTACTAAAAAGCTTGGCAATTTCACTTTAAGAAGAAGTAACATCTTTGAAAGACTTTCCACTTAGCTAAAATGAAATTATTAAATATTTTATTAACTGATTCTTACAGTTACAAATAAAAAATCATAGTGCTGGGGCTGCGAGTGCCCAGGAGATTGCTGAAAAAAAAGAGGATTACCAGAAATGCTGCCACCTGAATTGAGACAAGTGATCTTAGTTAACTTCTTAAGGCACACACCTTAAAGTAATATATAATCTCAGTGGGCAGAAAGGAAGTGAATGCCAGAAGTGACCTAGTTAGTCATTCCTCAGTCAGAGCTGCTGGAGCCAGACTGGTGAGGTTCTCTGGTGGTGCTCTAATTGCTGCTGAAGGAATAATGTTTAGTTCTAGACTGCTTTGCTATCAGATGAATAGTTTCATGACCCTTGCACTCATGTACAAGTAGGACTAACTGAGGTATAGCTAGTGCTTGAGGACTAAAGCTTATTATTTCTTGAACACCTTTCCCTAAAACATTTACATAGGTCTCAGAATTAAGAAAAGGCAAGGAATGATCACAGTGTATTTATGACTCTTTGAAGGTACTATCATAACATGAAATAACTGAGTTCCTGTAAAAAATTGTTGTCTTTGAATTCTTTTTCCTTAGGTCTCATGATATAGGCTGTTACACTTTAAATGAAGAAAAATAGCAACCTTTCAAATTCACTGTTAATGCCATAGAAAGACCACATATTATATCATGTCCTCCATTTGGCTTACCTTTATATTTTTACAACTGTTATTTATTTTTCTGTTCTGAATTAATTTTAAAATCTTGAAGACAATGCTACATTTGACCATCAAGCAAATGGAATGAGCATCCTATCTGTGGAGGTCATAGTCACTGAAAATCAAGAGATGCAATACAAAAAAATTCAAACATGAAAAATTTATTACTTGATAAGCAGCTGGTGATTTATGTAAAAAGCATCAATAAGAAGGACAAAAGAAGTATCTTTGCAACACAATGGTCAGGTGCAAGAAATGAGAACTGTCACTACCTGAAAGAAAAAAAAAACCAGCTACATTTACATGATTAATATTTACTGGAGTTTTTAACATTTGAAGAATAGGATCTAAGTAGTTTTGGAGGCTGGAAAGTGTGTCTTTTCCAAAGTAAAGCTGTTGGAGGCAGACTGGCAGGATGCTCTATCGTTGTAGTGATACAGCATCTTAGGTTACTTCACTGAAGGCTCAAAAAGTAGATGCTGGAATCAGGTTTTGAATTTAGAAGTCTGCTACGCTGGCCGTAGTAATAATGCATGACAGCAAGTCTTCACGTTTGTATCTCTGACTCATGTCAAGAGATTGGGACAGATAAGGATTAGCACAACTGCTGTCAAACCTCTGCTGCAGAGAACATTTGGGACACTAAAGGTCAACAGGACACCAGCATTAAAATCTTTGTTTCCAATTCTGTTTTAATTCTAGCACCATACGAAAGCCATTATATAGAACCTAAGCCTGTGAGCTGCATGTGGTTCTCCGTAGAAATTAGTTAGAAATATGCAAATAACGTAACAAAACAATCTGCACCTTTGCATACAAATTGTAGATGAACACAAACTTTGGCTTATGATTAATACTCCCTGCCTCTGGCGGTGACCAGGAAGGATGTGGAGCGGTAGATAGCGACAGTTTTGGCATGTGGGCAAGGACAAGACAATAGTTAGGTGGCAGTTACAGAAGCAGGGCATGTGCGTTCGTAGGGATGTTTGGCTGTGTGCTGGGGTATCAGAGGACACCTGGAGGTGGCTGAAGGGGGCTCCATTTCTCCTATTGTCAAGACTGGATGAAAAGATGGTAAATAAATTATTAAAGGTCTCAAAGATGAAGACACCTGACTTCAGAAATATTAATGGGATCACCTGCCTAGCAGCTCCTGAGCCCACAGATGAATGCAGGTGTCTGGGGAACAACTGGCTGCCAGATACAGCAGCAGACTCTGTCACAGCTGGAGCTCATGAACTGGGATCTCTGTCCTTACTGCCCTTCCCACCAGAGCTTAAGGTCTTGTCTGCATGTCCTTCTCCCTCTGCCACAGTAAGAGGAGCGGCTGTAGGGACATTCCTTGGTTATCTGAACCCTTGGCAGTGCAACTGCTCCTGCAGTCTGAAACTTGGCATTAGATGGTGTCACAGTAATGTGCCAATGAAGTCAGATCAAGGCTCCTTGGAGCTTAATGCTTTGACATTTTGCTTCTAACACCGCCAACAGCAATGCTAATTACTATGGTAATTACAATGCTTGCAATTACCTACAGCAGCTCATTTAATCCTGGCCACGAGTCAGTCCCTGGATTGTAATGGCTACTCGCCACCAACAAGCCAGGTCAATTGGAGCTGTTTCAGATCCAGAACGGAAAAGGGGCTTGTACTTAACTTCAAAGCCTTTCAAACCCTGCTCCTGTGGTGGTGCACAAATCAGACATTCCAGTGTGTTTAAATGAGCATGCCCTTAGTGAATTAGGCCAATCTGGAATGCTCCCTTGTCATCAATGGTGCAAATGTTTTTGAATAAGCTTTAAAACACTTGCTTACATGTGTGAATGTAACACTTCCCATTTCTGGCTTGAATCAAACCTATCATTAACAGAAAATGGGCATCTCATATCGAGTTTTTCTTGTAACTCACTTACATTACTACACAGACAGGTACCACAGACAGACTCTATGCTACTAGACCCTGTAGAATCGCAGCAACGTTTATTCAGGTTGGAAGAGGCCTCCAAGATCATCCAGTCCAAACTCGGGCTGGTCTCCCCCATGGCATTTACACCTCAGCACCAAGTGCCACCCCCAGTCGCTACCCGAGCGCT
>VXBT01009180.1:43988-65869 GCA_013400235.1 Oriolus oriolus
GGCCGGTGCCGCCCCCCCGCGCCCCTCGCGGGCCGCCTCAGCCGGGCGCGGCGCGAGGGCGGAGCGCGAGCGGCTCAGGGAGCGGCCCGGGCCCGAGGACGCGGCCGAGCCGGGCGGCACACGCCGTGCGCATGCCCAGCACCGCACGAGCGCGGAAGCGGTGCCCGCGCGCCTGCGCAAAAGGCGATTCCGCCAGGCGCCGCCGGACTTCAACATGGCGACCTAGGCCGGCCGCGGCAGCGCCACCGCGGGCGAGCGAGCGAGGCCGCCGCTTCCATCGCCATCGTCATGTCTCGGCACAGGAACGTCCGAGGATATAACTACGACGAAGGTAGCGGTTATGGCGAGCAGGCGCTGGTGGCAGAGCTGCGGGGCCGGCCCCTCCACCGGCCAGGCCTCCTGTCCCGGTGGCCGCGGGTAGCAGGGTGTAGCGGGGCCCGCACGGCCGTAGGGGAGGGCCCGGGGGGCTGTCAGGGACGGTGGGAGGGGAGAAGCCGCCCCCTCACCTCCCCTCGGCGGGGGTTGGACGGGGCTCCGGGCGAGGCCTCTCCCCGCCCCGTTCCCGGCCCGTTTCCCGCCCGAGTGGAGGGTCCGGCACACGTGGCCGCTCTGCCATCCAGGACCTCCTCCTGCTGCCGGGGCCTCCCGGGAGTTTCCACACGGGGAGAGCGTGGCCTTGGTACGCGCTCCAAGCCACAGCTGGGTTCTACTTGCGTTGCCTTGAGCTGCCCAAGTTGACTCTGCTTTTCAGCAGCGGCATTGACTTGAAAAAAGCCTCAGTACAGTTGAACCCCTCCATCTTTAGTCTTGTAAAACTTTAAAATTTTTGTTCACGGCCAAACTCTACCAAAGTGTTGCTGATGTTAATAGATAGGAGTCACGAGTTGTTACTTGAGGAAGAAATGTAATTCTTAAAGGTGGAGTTGCGCATTTAGGGCATAACCTTTTTCAGGCAGCTGTCTCATTTTACTTAAGCTTGCGTGGAATGAAAAAGTTCTTCTGTAAGAACTTGGCTTGTATGTGCAGTACTGCAGCTTTCTTTGTGCCCTGGCCCCATTAACTTCGGCAGACTGTAAATCAGAGTCTTTTTTCCCCTCCAAGTCTTTATTTTTGTTGGCTTGGGCTGTGGAGAAATGGACACACTTCAATTGATACTAATATTTTAAAGATCCCTTTTGTGAGAGCAGCAATTTTGTTGCTTCACTTTGTCAGATTATTAAAAAAATGCGATAAATGCTTCAGCTTGCCTCTGGTCTTCTGTTGAGTGAACAGACTACACGGTTTATATGTATGATAGTAGCACAAATTGGGTTTTGCACTGTGATCTTGGAATTTCCTGGAGGCTGTAAATTCATGTGAGCTGTGCTGTGTCTTCCCACCTTGCAGTTTCTGCTAGTGTAAATGTAGCTAATATAGGCAAAATCTTGGACTAGATTGGGAATTTTACTGCTTGATTTTTCATCCTCTAGAGACCATTTTTCATCACAGATTGGTTGAAATGATTTTAGGTGAGCCTCTGGCATTTATAAAATTAAGTGCACAGTCCACAGAGTTAATTTCAGTGTTCATACACTCATCAGACTCTTTTGGTGAGTTTGCTGAGATACACAGTAACTTACTGTAGCCATTAAGTTGCTATTGCTATTGGAAACCTGACTGTGAGGTTACGTGTCAGATCTTTACCCTTGTACCATATACCGCCTCTGTAGTCACACAGAATCATTTATGCCCCGAATGAAGTAGACTTTGTGTCTTCTTTTCTTTTCTGTTAAATGCTATATATTCTCTTTATGCTGCTTATGATTCTGTAATGTCCAAATATGAGTTGCATTTCTAAACTAAGTATTTACAGTATTTTTTGGTTTCCTTTCATAAGAAGACTTCTGAGGCCTTAGATCTTCTGGTCTTCATTTGATCATGTTGCATTTCTTTTCCCTCTCCTTTCTGAGATATTGTGATCGTAACCAAATGTGATATTGCATCTGCAAATATGTTGGCAATACAGCTGCAGTGCTTCAGTAGCTTCTACTCTGTTCTCTGTAATTTATGTGATTTTTAATTACTTATTTTTATGGTCAGTGCATGCTGTGATCTGTAAGTCTTTTAAAACAGTAAACAATAGATGTTACTTGTGAAACTACCAAGTGCAGTAGTGTCTTTAATAATAGTTTGTTACTTTTTTCATGTATTTCATTATTACTTAGTGAAAATTACACTTCTTTTTAAAGATTGACATAATACTAGGATTAGTTTTTGCAGGGAAAGGTGCATAAGTTTTTGTATTTCTTGGTGCCTTTTTTATGAGGAAAGAAGATTTTTATCTTTAAGTAACTGTATAAGATACTTGCTTTTTGTCTGAAACAATTTTGCATATTCAAAGGGAATTGTGAAGTGGATTTTTGCCTTGCTGAACTTCATTTGAAAGGTGAATGGGTGTGAGGATAAGACAGAGAAAGGAGAGAAGTGCATAGGAATGGAGTAGAAATGCTGATCCTGAATTGTTGGAGTAGAAATTGTAATTGAACTGTCTGTCTGGGGTTTAAGACTGAGAGGTCAAGCAAAAATATCAGGAGAAGTGCTATTTGTGGAACTGGATTTGGTCCGTGAGGGCAAAGGAGATGCTGAAGGAGGAGGTGTGAAGTATGGTAGCTTTTGAAAATTTTCAGCGTAATGAATAGAAAATTAAATGTTAAAACATGTTATTGTAATAAAATTCTATTATTGTAATGTAGAAGGTTACTTCTTACCTGGGTAAATAAACAGAACTTAAGTGCACTTCTGGAATATAGGAAATGCATAATTTTGTAAAACCTTATGCAAAACCTATGCTTTGAATTATAATATTATTTAGAAATTGTGCAGATTAATTTTGCTGTTTTTGCTTCATAGACTTTGAAGATGATGACGTGTATGGCCAATCAGTAGAAGATGATTATTGCATTTCTCCTTCAACAGGTTAGTTCAGATAATTACATTCAAGTATTGTTCATTGATACCTGCTCCAAAATTTATTTCTAAATTAAAACAATATTTAAAAGCTAGTGATACTTTTCAAAATGGCCTAGTGGCCATAATTCTTTACAGTCAATTAGTGTTAGGCATTTGTACTTTTGAAAGTCCTATTAGACAGCTGGCCACATCTTGAATCCTGCATGTATATCATCCTAGATGGTCTGAATATACTTGGTAATGTAAAAATCTGGTCTGTGGGAATATGTTGATAATCTTGAAATATTTGATATCTTTTCTTGTGGTTAGTAGGATCTGCCTGGGCTCAACAGTTGTTGTTGTGCACCTGGTAGTTGATGTCTGCTATGCAACTTTGAGTAAATATCGGGTAGGGAGTCTTATTGTGGGTTGCAGTGCTGGTCCTCTCATGCAAGATCACGTGGAGCTAATCAGCCTTCCAGCGTTTGTAACGTTGCAAAGTAGGTTTAAAAATAGCGATGGCTGTGTGCTCAGGTAAGGCATAATTGGAGTCACTCAGCCCAGCTGAATTCAGCCTGGCTGTAGAACATTCAAGTTGTGTTCTCCAGTCAAGTCTCTGGCAAGATTATCAGTTTAGGATTTCCCCAGATTTGGTGGCAGTGTTTCTAGAGCTGAGTAGGCCCTGGAAATAGGACAGCTAGTGTTGATGCGAAGCTGTGCTAGTGCAGGTGACTGGTCTGGATCTAAATCCACTGTGACTGTGATGTAGTGTGTGACCTCTGGCCACAGAAACTTGAGATAATTCGTTCTTTTAAACTCCGGTCCTCTCTCATGCTGTTGATTTTAGTGATGAAAATGTGCAGTGTGTACTTTTTGCTCAAGTATAGACTGATAAAGGGCAAAATTAATTCCTGCCTGTGCACAGTAATTTTCCTTAGAACTCTTTGTATGTAAGCTTCAATTATAAAATAATCTGATCTAGATTGTATAACAGTCTTAATAGTTGCTTCAGTTATGGTGATTGAATATGAAATGGTGTGTATGCATTTGGGAAACAGTTGCCAAGGCTGTGCTACTTCTGGATATACACCTGATTTCAGTATGGATTTCAGAGCTGGAGAGAATATTACATAAGGCAATTTGTTTACATGATGTTTTCCACATTTCTGAGAGCGTATAATGACTGGGGCTCTTGTTCAGCAAGGAGTTTTATCTGTATATGCCTTAACTTTGCTAAATCAGAGTGAAACCATGCACTTGTTTAAAGTTTTGTGTGAGTATGCATTTTTACTCATGGACTGTATTTCTAATGAAATTCCAAGAAAGAAAGGATATGTTCAACTCCATGAAATTCTTATCAGTAATTTGACAGTGACATACTGTAAAAACAATGTTAATTTCATGCTAACTTTTAAAAATTGAAACTGAGTTTAAAAAAAGTGGTTGAGTAAGGTTCTGAAGATGTTAGGCCATAGGTTTGTATAGAAAATACTGTTTTTCAAACCTGGAGTATAATCTTTTTTCTAATGCTGAACTTTGAAGAATGATTGCATTCCATGGATACATGGGATATTGCCCAGCCTGTAGTTTCACTGTGATGGACTTATATATGAGCTGCTGTATGCTCTGTGCAGTCCTCAGGTAGTAGTAATTATAGAGTAGTGTCTTGCCACCCCCTTGAAACCACTGCAACAGTTCAGCATCCTAACTTACTTTACCTTTAGTAGTGTTTTGCTTTTAAAGGAGGAAAAAATATTTGACTGGTTTTTTTTTTTTCTTTTTTTACCCAATGCAGCAGCTCAATTTATTTACTCCAGACGAGACAAACCAGCCACATTTGCTGAGCCATTAGAAGAAGAATATGGCTATGAAGGTACCAATGCTGCTGCTGATTGTGTTACATCTACTCATCAGCTGACTGAAGTTGATAGAGGTAATTACAGAAAACAACTATCAGAATAATCTCTTACAAGAATTAAGGATTTACTAGAATACTCTTAAATTAATGTTTCTTACTTGACTGACACTGCTCACAATTTTGGAATCTTGTTATAAAAGAATACCCTTCAGGAGCCTACCTTCAGTGGTCATTCTTCAAGTTTGTAACTACCTTTTGTGTACTACTTGTAACTTGGTTGCATACATTTTAATGTGTTCTTAGTTTCTTACTAGAAATAATGAGATTTCATGTGGAGACATTAGAGCAGCTGTACTGACAGCTCAAGTCTTGACTCTTCAATATTATAAACTGAGTATTTGTAGAATTATTTTTTTTGTTTTGCATTCCAAATTATAGCAATTAGCAGTATTTGAGAGGTTTTCAAAGACTTGCATTTCCTTGAAAGAGTAGCCAATACTCTGTACAATCTTATCTTATCCTGTTTTGAATTCATAAGACTTTTGTTTCCATTCAGTCTTGCAGCCGTGAATTCCACGTTGCAAGCAGAGTTCTGAGCTTAGTGGTTGGGGAAAAATACTTGCTTTTGTTTTTAAACTTGCTGCCTGATTGCTTAATTATTTGCTTTGTGAAAAGGAGTCACAAGTCTCTTTCCTAAGTATGAATAGTTAGTGTAGTTTTTAATGTTTTGGAAATAATCAGGGTTATATTTAAAATGTTGGTAAGGTCAGACTAAAGTGTGTTGAAATTCAATACTTCAAAAAAGTTGCAGAAAATTCTGAGCAGAAAATTAGAAAGAATTTTGATTCCCTGTCAAGTGAATTGGTAGAAATTAAGCTAATGCGTAGAGATATAGTTAAATATGGTACATTGGGGAATAATATATGTGTTTTTACAGCAGGAAATAAAGCTGTAGGGGGCAATTTGAAAGAATGAGCCAGTATAATGGTACAGGTGATCTAGACAATGCAGTCCTCTGGCTTTGCAGAATGGTTTTGACACACTCAATCAGTTAAGAACTGGTATCAGAACAGGAAGGAAAGTAACATTTTGCACTTAAAAAAAGAGGGAAAGGAAACCCCAAAATATTCACTCCTACTGTGAAAACAGCAGTGGTCTCACAAGACCTAATATGTTTGATACAGTATGTGGTGTTGGCCATTAATACAAAATTATTGATGTAGCCAGTGTGGCTGCAAAGAGTTTCACAAGGTTGATCTTGTTGAGTATTAGATAGTAAAATGGCAACCAGCACGTTGTGCAGAGCTCTGCCCGTGCTTGTTTTGCAGGGCAAATGTCTGGGGAAGATTCACTTGCTGTTTGAATTACAGATAAAGGGTGCTAATACAAGTAACCTCGTGGAGGCTGAAGTTCTGTGGTGTTGAATTCCTTTAAGCAAACTTCTTTAAACATCTTCCAGGTAGTGCTCAAATAAAAATATGTAGTTGTCTTCCTATTCTTCAGCTCCTGTTTTCTAAAATCTGAACTGGCAGAAATTGGGCTATTCAGGAAGATTTTCTTCTGCTCTTTAGTGTTTGTATGGCTTCCAGTGAGTGGCAGCCTGGTGAATTTTCAGTCTCTTGTTGTGCAGCAAGTATCTTAGTAAAGGCTTATAGTAGTTGCAGAAATACGCTCCAAAAAAAATTGATTTTATCAGCCAAAAATATATTACAGTTTTAGAAAAGGTCAAGGTTACAGGTAGTTTGAAACCAGGCATGTTGATCCAGGTTTTGAGTTGTTAAGGCCTGAGGACCCTGAAAATGCTGTTTTACTTTGGGTATTAATTGTAGCATCTGTAAACACTTAAATGTGCTATTCAGTGGGATTCTGCATTGACTTACTAAATTACTTTGAATAATTTTAAGGTGATTATTTGTATTTCTCCTCTGCAGTGTAGATAGTTATTTTACAACATCAAAATTTTTCAGTACTGAGACTTTCTAGATTAATAAATGGTAGTCAGTAATACGTTCTTTATTGCAATATCTGAAATAGGTAAATATTCTGCAGCATGTGTGAACAAAGTTTATAAGGGCAGTAAGTGAGATTGAAATTAATTTTTGAAGGTTTTAACTCTTACTGTAATATTTTTCTCTTCTGTTTGCTGAACAGGTGTGGTGCTAGTGGTTAGGCCATTGAAAACATATTTTTGGGTAGCTTATAACAGTAATATGTTTCTTTCAGCCCGTCTTAATTCATGCCTTGATCAAATGAGAGAAGTTTTGGCAGAGTCCATACCAGAACAAGCAATGGTGCAAGCAGTACTGGATACTAAATTTGATCTACAAAAGGCTTTGGATCTTGTGCTTTCACAAGGCAGTAAGCAAAATATGAAGACCAAGAATAAGGATGCTGTGATTTTAGCAAAGACTACAAAAGGTATACTTATATTTAATTGTTTACATTCAAGGTGATTCATTTCTGTCTACAGTTTAATTTGGCTTTACAAACTGTGAAGGCACTTATCATTGCAATAGTCATTTCTTGGAAAATGAAAGAAGACTGACTTACTATATGTGTGTTCTAAAACATTTAAAGGAAACAGCTTTTCTTGAGCTAGAAGTCAAAATAACACCTCAGTGTTTGTTAACATTCAAGCTGCGACCATCTGCAGTTCATGATAGATTTCTGACTTATATGACTTAACTGAATTAATGCATCTCCTTAAATGTGGAAAACATCTTCAAATTTTTTATGCTTCTGTTATTTATTTGATGAACTGACATCTCCCATCCCTAATACCTCCTTTTTTTGGTAGTATCTATGTAGTAGCTTTCTTATTTTGATTTGTACTTAGATATTTGTAGTCTTTACTGGCATTCTCTTCTGATTCTTAAAGTTCTTTATGTATTTCAGTAGATACCTGTAATTTAATTGTAGAACATTCCTTACCTTTGGATAACACTTAGTAATTAAATGCCTTTTCATATTTCTTGATTTTTTTTTTTGTTTTTGTTGCTGCTGTCAACTTTTAAAAAATGGAATATTTCGTTGTGACTGGACTTCCATCTGAAAATTATTGGCTATTGTAAGGTAAGGAGACTTATATTGTTGTCCAGAAATGTGTATTGATACAGGCAATTTCTCTTGTGCAGTAGACAGTTTTGCTGACAACACCAACAAACCTGAGTTTGGAAACTTGACCAAAAGTGGTTCAGCTCTTTATTCTTTAACTACAAATTTTGACAAGTCCAATATACCTTCATGTGAAAGGAAAGGATTGAAATCCTCTTCACTTGTTCTGTCATCTGCGTTCAGTGATGATTTGTGTAAAGGATCATTTTGTGAACCTGGGAATGAACAGGCAGAGAAGCAACTACCAGAAAGTGCTAATGCAGTAAGTTTGGTTCCTGCGAGTGAAGATGTTTGCTCTAGCATAGGAAATAACCCATTGAAATGCAAGGAAACACAGAACTTGAAATCATTGCTGATGCAGAATATGGTTGGTGATTCTCTGAGTCCTGAACACAGCATTCCTCTTGTTTCCTCAAAAACTTCCGATTGTAATAGTAATGCAAATTTTTATAGTCCTCCATGTTTAACAAGTGCTTTAGGAAACTTGGCTCTTGATAATGAAGTCAGTCATACTGTAAATAAAAAGAATGAACTTCTTGAAAATTTTTCTTTACTTGCGCAAAGTAGAAAACAAGAAAGCCCCTCTTCAGACATGGCTGCTTTGCCAGTGTTAAGACCTGGAACTACATCATTGGCTGACTTGCTTCAGGAGCACCAGGAAAGCAGTGCTAGCCACTGTTACTCTTTGGCTGATCTTTACACCCAGTCAACAGCAAGTCTCACTGATAGGAAATTGGGAACCTCATCATTATCACAACTAGTAAGTCAACCCCAAACTTCAGGTGGGATGCCAGAGCTAACCGGATCTTTGTCTTCTCTAGCCCTTTCTAAAATTTCTCCAATAAAGGAGGTTGAGAATTTATCACTCTCAGATTTAATAGCAGAGACTATTGAAATAGATAGAACTCAGCAAAGGACCGACTTGCCCATGCACAATGTAATTGAATTGAGGCCCTCGCAAGGAACCAGCATTGATTTAAGTGTCCTTGTAAAAAATGCAGATGTATCTACAGAGAAAAGTGTGGTAGGGCAGTCAAATATATTAAGTCCTGAAACAAAACTTTTAAAAGAAAAACAAGGAAAATGTTCTGGTTTTGCCAAAACAAGCAGAAAACCCAAAAAAGGGCATGGTCTTAAGAGGCAGGATTTGTCCCTTTCATGGATAAAGGCGCTGCGTGCAAGACCTTCAGCTTTTGCTTTAACCTTGTGCCTCCGTTATCCTCCAAAAGGATATAAGCGGCGCACAGTTGGGATACATAAAACTTTCCTATACAGTAGACAAGTACAAGATGTAAAACCCAAGGAAACTGGTCCTACAATAGCCATAACACCGTTTGACTTCAAATCAGCATCTCCTGATGATATTGTGAAAGCTAACCAAAGAAAAGCTTTTACAAGACAGTAATGAGAAAAGAAAAGTGTCAGTGTTGATAATGTGTTATATTAAAAAAAATTATATGGGACCTATTTATGATCCGGAATTGATTTTTAAAAAAAATTTTTTAATTGATATATTACAGTTCTTGCTGATAGGTAGAAATTTGTATGTGAACTTTGAAAGTGTTGCACTGAATATCTTAATTTTTGCATAATTTTCACTGACAGTTTTAACATTTTTAACTTTTGGAAAGTATTGAACTTTACTGTATAGATACTGCATGTACAAAATTCTGTAAACACCATTAGACTTCTTGAGATAATGCTCTAGGTGTTCAAGATACAGTTCATTGGGAAGAGCAGTGAATGATTATTTTGTAAAGTAATTTACTTTTGCTATATGGTGTATAGTTTGGAGAGCAGGAACCTCAGTTTATATTACAACTGTTTTATTAAATGTTCCTAAAGTTAGATTTTCTGATAAAAGTATGTTATTAAACTGCCAGTCTTGTGATGGATGTTTCCAGTCAATGTCATTATTCTGTTTCTATCTTTATACTGATCACACTATTACAGCAGAAATGCCTTTAGTTTTTAAAAGCCTCAAGGACCTCAGGTTTTGACACTTCTGGTTGCGGTAGTACGTGTGTAGGTTTTGATAGGACCAAATTTGTAGGGGAGCAAGCAATTCAATTGTTGTTGTGCCCCTCTGACTCCAATTAGCTATCAAAATGTGATGTCCAGCATTTTAAACCAGCAATTTTATAGGTATGTACATGCTGCATGTAGTTCATAAGAAGTTTCCCTAGGATTCCATTGTTTATTCTCAAGTCTTACAAAGAAGTACTGAAGTATCAGTTCTTTCAACTGTAGCATGAGAGTCTTTGCTCAGTGGAAAAAAAAATCAGGCAAAGCCTAAGTGCTATTTGTGTCTGCCTCTTGTATTTTTTGAAGAAAACTTCCTTTAGAAATGGAAATGTGTTCTCTTCTACTGTTTGCACCCATTGCTGTTACTTTGAATCTTTAGATGAAAGATCCAAATCAGAATGTTCTGGACTTATTATTGTGTCCTGTTATTCAAATTAGTAGCTGCATGTACGTTTGAACTTCCCTTTTAGTACATGTTATGACTTCTAATATATTTCCAGTGTCATTGTCAGTATTTTAGATTCGGAACAGCAATAATTTCAATAGAGATACTGCTGCAACTAGAAAAATGTGTGTTCATACACTTATTCATGCTAAACTTGGCAGCTAGCATGAAACAGTAGATACGACTTTCATCTCGTTTTAATCTAATTTTTATTGAGCATGTTACATCAAAAAGAAGACAAACCTTTAGATTTATTCCTGACTTCAGGTTGCACTACGATTTTGTTTCTAAATAAAATAAAACAAAACATGTTCCAGTTCTCTCAGGTACAACTTTAATGGTCTGTATATTTTGCTTGTTTGTCTAGTTAATGCAGTTGTCATTTAGGACTAAGAGCAGTGTGATCTTTGACCTTGTGAATGAAATTAATGTTTCTTACCCTAATTAATAAAAGTTTTATATAATGATGGTGCTGCAGTGTTTATGTTCCAGTTGACGTGTTAATCTAGCCATCTGTATCCTAACCTATTTGGAGTTACTTTAAAGGATTAAATAATGCAATCCAGTGTACATACTATGATCTGATAAGTTCATTAGCAGGAGCATTATTGATTTCCTGAGAAGACTTTCCATAGAAGTCTGGTTGATACTAATTGTAATACTGGTTGTTTTATTAATTAGTCATAATAGCAAATTCTACTGTGTCAAGAATTTGAAATGCTTTTCAGTGATCTGTTTCTCTGCAGTTAGTCCAAGCGTTAACTTCCCCCTGCTTAAAAATCCAAGTCTGTTTTTCCTACTGACCAAAGGGTCCTATTAGCAGAGTTTGTAATTAAAGCTCACTTTTCCCAA
This sequence comes from Oriolus oriolus, assembly GCA_013400235.1. NCBI lineage: Eukaryota > Metazoa > Chordata > Aves > Passeriformes > Corvidae > Oriolus > Oriolus oriolus. Next base: position 55,211 of record VXBT01009180.1, read on the forward strand.
AACTGTGTGTATTTTTCTAGTAGAGAAATTCTAATTTTTCAACATAAAACATGAGTGCAAAGTTTGGCATTGTCATGCCTGTTATATTTGTAGGTGGTTTTGCCTTTCTGTGTTTCAAATACTCCAGACATAATTAATGTCAGTAGAGATTTCTAATATGTGTGGGTCTTTTAAATTTGAATAGCTTTGCTTTCCCATCTCTGTCTAGCTTCTCTTTGGTTTTGGTCTGTTTTCTCATTCCCCTGGCTTCCCTTATTTGCATAAAAGTTCTTAGCATTTGTAATAATTTTAGAACGTGAACTGGATATACAACTAAATATAAGTCCTGTGGATACCATTGGAACAAGTAGTAGGGGGCAACATGTAATACTTCAAGCTCAGTTTTGGCATAGTTTTCATGCAGATTAAAGTTTGAGCAAGTGACTGAAGCCAAAGGGCTTCAGCATTGTATGTTTATCATGGATCTTACTGTGGGATTATTACTTTAGTAAACAACTTTAGATCTTGTTAGGTAGCTACATTTTCATATATGATTAGTTTTTCATTGGCATTTGACTGTGGTGTTAGTGGCCACGAAGGAGCAGTATATGTTGTTCGGTGTATAAGCAGTAGGGCAGGGATTTTTCTTCAGTTTGCAATCCTGCATCCTGAAATGAGCCTTGAATTAATACAGACCTGCAGGCTGAACATTGGAGAAGGTGCCTAAGCGGTGGATAAACCTGAATTCCAGTTAATTTTCAGCAGAGATATAATTTCATGCCTAGACAGTTGTATAGTTTTGTTTTTCTAAACAAAAGCTATTATGTCACTATATTTGCTTTTTAAATGAAACAGGTATCTTAATAATTTCCTTAATAATTCCTTTAATTTTTTACTGAGAATGAGGTTTATGGTATCAAGGACAGTTTTAATTGTGTTAGAATACTGCATGGTATGGTACGTGGCATTTTTGTGTAACAGCTGTGTTTGGCCTTTGCACTGAAGGGTTTGTGCCTAATGAATGTTAGAATTTTAGTAAACGAAGTTTTCCTATTTTATGCTTGACACAGTGAGCTTATTTTTTTAATGTATGTATATAATTTTCCCCCCATCATTTTGCAGCTACTGTGTATCTTTGTCTAATATGGGTTAATTGTGCTACTTGTTTTGGAATTCACGTATTAACATTGCAAAATACTTGTCTGTCTTTGCATATAAACAGAAAAAGATAATATTAAACTGCATAGACGTACTGCTGTATACTCCAAAGGCGTTTACTACATCAAATTTATTTTGTGCATATTTTTTAAGTGGCTGCTGACTATTTTTAATACAAAATTGACTTCTGGTTATTGCTTTATGTATGTAAATAAAATGCATATTATTAAAGGACTGAGTTAATTACAATTTCTTGTTAACTTACCTGACAGAGTTGAATGTTCTGTAATGTTTGTGTCTATTGTGGAAACAGACTCCAGTTCTTGTCTAGGTTTGCATGAGCATTCTTTGCACAGAAGATACCGTTGGAGAAAGTAAGGCAAAATCTATTTGGACAGTTCTCAAGATCTTAAGTTTCACCTGCAGCAAGCTGCTTGAATTTCTAGAGCTGTTGCATGATAGTATTTCAAAATCTTATTTCTGAGAGGCTAACGGGTGCAGTGAGGTAGTCTTTGCAATCTTGTATTTTGCCCTATTTCCTTACTGTGCCATTCAAAAACATTTTTCTGTAATCAACAATTTCTCAAAATCTGCACTTAGGCAAAAAGTTCTGCAAAAATGAATATCTGTACAAGAGATTTGTATGAAGATAGGATGCAGCTTGTCTTCTTATGATGCAAATGTAGTTTATTACAGTGCCATTAGACAAGGGCAGTAGTTTACCTTTTTACAGGGGCTGTAGGTTAGGGTTATACAAACAGTCATTCACATCTTTTTCAAATCTAAAGTACTCAACTTCTCAAATCTTTAAAATGTTTTTGTATTAGGTATTGATCTATATTTCAAGCAAATATTTCATCACATTGTAATTCATGTAGTAAAGGTAAACTTCCTAAAGTGCTGAAAGGGGGTGCTTCTCCTTTTTTTTTTTTTTTTTTTTTAATTAATTGAGTTGAATTTTTATGGATATCTTACATGGGGTTTTTTTTTTTTGTTTCTCTGGAATGTAGACAGCTGATAAACTTAGTTTTTATGTTCAATTTACTGTGTCCAGACTTCTAATTAGATGCTAAGGAAATATCATTACCCCAAGTTACCTGTCTGCACTGGAGAGCAATGTTATGAAACAAAAAGCCAGTGGTGATTTATTTATTTATTTAAGCATGCTCTTGTCTTCCCAAATTGCTATCTCAATGCAGTTCAGTGGGAATGGGTCTACATTTTAGTATTGCTGTATTAGGCAGCCAGTTGCTCCTTTGTGTGGTCTATTCAAGTGCACCCTTTTACCAAAAAGTAAAAGCTAGTTGCAGTGTGTGATTTTAAGTGATTCTTGAGATGAACAATGTGTATGAAACTGCTCATCAGCTTCTAGTGTCATCATGGAAGTGTTCTTTATCTAGTTTGTGGATTTGTTACATTGCGTACTTAAAAATGGCCCATTAGAAACAATTGTCAGTGGCTTCTGAGGTACGTCAGTAGTTTGTTGGTCAAATAATTGATTTGTATGCGTAGTGTTGATAGGATTCCTTTAGAAAATGACCCATTGCCCTATAAGTTTCTGGTAATGATAAGACCAGAAGATGACTAGAACCTGTAAAATGGTTGTAGTCTGTAGAGATTAAAATGATATGTGTTTAGAGAGAATCCTTGAACAATTTCTTAAGAATTAGACTTATGAAAACATAGTGAAAACTACTTTATCCTTTTTTAATGAGATTATGGAGATTTTAGAGAAGAGTTGCTTGTGAAGTAATTACTCATCATCAGTGAAGTCCCTGACTGGAAGTCAGCTGACTGGAAGCTGGTGAGCATTGTCCGATTTTCAAGATGGGCATTAAGGAGGACCCTGGAAACTACAGGCCTGTCAGTCTCACTTCAGTGCCTGATAAAGTTATGAAGGAGATTATTCTGGGAGGTACTGAAAAACATCTGAAAGACAGCACAGTCAGCATGGCTTCATGAGAGGAGAGTCCTGTCTGATTTTGTTTTATGACGAGGTAACCCGCCTAGTTGACCAAGGGAATACAGTTGGTGTAATCTTTTTGGTTTTCAGTAAAGCTTTCAATACTGTCTCTCACAGGATCCTTCTGGACAAAATGTCCAGCACACAGCTGGGTAAACACATTGTGAGATGAGCAAGCAGCTGGCTCATGGGTCGGGCACAATGGGTTACAGTGAATGGAGTGACATCAGACAATGCTAGTGGGGCTCCACAGGGCTCCATCCTCAGGCCTGTGCTCTTCATCACCTTCATAAATGACTTGGAACACAGGACTGGAAGGGATAATGAGCAAGTTCACAGATGATAGAAAACTGGGAGGAGCTGCTGACTCTCTTGAGGGCAGGGAGGCCCTGCAGAGAGACCTCATTAAATTGGAGGGTTGAGCAATCCCCAACCAAGTGAAGGTCAACAAGGGACAGTGTCAGATTCTGCACCTGGGATGGGACAACCCTGGAAGTACTTAGAGACTGGGGAATGAGAGGCTGGAGAGCAGTGCCATGGAAAGGAACCTGGGGGTCCTGGTCCATGGCAAGTTGAACACGAGCCAGCAGTGCCCTGGCAGCCAGGAGGGCCAACCCTGTCCTGGGGGGCATCAGGCACAGCATCGCCAGCCAGGCAAGGGAGGGGATTGTCCCGCTCTGCTCTGCACTGGGGCGGCCTCACCTCGAGTGCTGGGGGCAGTTTTGTGCACCACAACATAACAACATTAAACTATTACAGATCATCCAAAGGAGGGCCATGCGGATCATGAAGGGTCTGGAGGGGAAGCCTTATGAGGGGCAGCTGAGGTCACTCGATCCGTTCAGCCTAGAGGAGATTGAGGACAGACCTCATCACAGTCTGTAGCTTCCTCGTGAGGGGAAGTGGAGAGACAGACACTGATCTCTCTGGTGACCAGTTACAAGACCTGAGGAAATGGCCTGAATTTGTGTCAGGGGAGGTTTAGGTTGGATAGAAGAAAAAGGTTTTTCACCCAGAGGGTGGTGGGGCACTGGAACAGGCTTCCTGGGGAAGTGGTCACAGCACCAGCCTGACAGAGTTCAAGAAGTGTTTGGACAATGCTCTTGGGCTCATGGTGACTCTTGGGAGTGGTCCTGTGCAGGGCCAGGAGCTGGGCTTGGTCCTTGTGGGTCCATTCCAACTCAGTAAATGCTGTGATTTTGTGATCTTGTCAATGTATGGAGCTAATAGCTGATGAAGACAGATAATATTTTAATATTTCGATTGGCTATTTTGAGTCTTTTTATCCATAACATGAAAAAATGAAACGTTAATATAAATTTCTCTTTTTTGGCTGGTGGCATACGTTCTTGACATGTACAGCATTTCTCAGGTGTCTTTTGCTCTGTTATTTGTGATATTCAGAGATTGCAATTTGAAACACACTCTTGTAACAAGCTGCTCTCACTATAGTCAAGATAAGCAAAGAGTTTTGTTTCAGGAAATGTAGCTGGTATTTATGGGTTCTCTGAGAAATCTTTCTTAAAATTCAAATTTCTAAAAAGTATTTGTGTGAAAATGGTACTCTCAGTCAAAAAGATCTGCATTTTTTGCATTTTCGTTTAATTTCTGCATGTTTTTTTTCTGGCTAAGCTACGTTTTCATTTCTTTTTGCTTGTGTTAGTGTTATGGAACAAACAGATACTGGTGAGTGAGCAAGGTTCTATTCCATTTCACGCACCATTAATGGAATTGTTAACCACTTTATGACACTAAGATTTTTGATTTTAGTGATGCTTGAGCAAGAAGGAGGTCAGATGTCTGGTAAATGTGCAGTCCTTGCAGGAAATCAAAAGTGCTGCGAACTGAGTCTGTTTGGTTTGATTGCTGTTGGGGCAGCAAGGAATCTAGAGTTGAGCTGTCTTTGTGGTGGCACTGGCCATTTTGTTTTATGGTAGTTTCTCAAGAATAGCACCAAGAACGGGTCTATTTTTATAAATATTTAATCAGAAACAAGCTTCACAGTAAAAAGTCGAAGTTGAAAGTAAGGCACAGGAAGCTGAAAAGCCTTACTCATGACATGCCAGATAATCTGGGAGTAGAGCACATGTCTCACATTTAAATATAGTTTTGTAGATATTGGGCTTTATTACTTTCTTAATAGAGAAGCAGTTAATAAATGTTAATAGAGACACAGGTATTTCTTCACTGGCATGTATTTTTGATTCATGCTTTTTATTAATACTGCATGTATTCAGGATTTTGACATCACTGTTAATACAGCATGGGCAGTTTCATGAAAAGCACAAATAAAGTTACCTTGCATTTTGTTAATATTTCTTTTCATTGTCTGAAATTCTTTTTTTTTTTTCTTTTGCCTCTCCTGTATAAGTATATTCTTCATGTTTGCTTTACACCAGTAGCAGTTAAAAATGAAAAAATCACACAAACGTCAGTACAGTGTGACTTGATGTCACTAGCTTTTTGTTTTCCCTCAGTTGAGTGCAGCAAGATTAGGTTTTGGTTCAGAATGATAGGTGTTTCTCTTTCCATGAACAAATACTTACTTGTCTTCTGTGTTTTTATGTTGCAGATGGACATTGTGATAGCAGTTACTTCCTAGTGCAGAGTGTCAGAATGCAGATTATTGTGCTTTAACAGATAACTTTTATCACTTCTGCTTGTGGTTAATGGATAAATGAAGTTGGGAGCCTTCAATGAAAAAAAAAAAAACAACACAACCAAACCCAGACAAACCGATACTTTTGGATTTTATTTATAGGGAGAATTCTAAAGAGGAGCAAACATTCTGAAGTTTAATGGTGATGTACAATATATTTTCATTAGCTTTAGCTCAGGTTTTTGTGTCGTTTGTCGTATAGGGCTCTGATGCTTTGATTTTGTGCATTTGAAAATCCTTTCTTTATACATGGGTAGCTCAGAAGAAATTTTTATTCCCAACTTCAGTTGGCTGTGGTAACTTTTCTGTAGCATTACAATTCTCTAATGCCTGCTGTAGAGGTGAGGACCTGTTGTACTTAATTACACTCAGGTATGGCATGCATTCAGTCTGTGACAAAGAAAATGTGTTATTTTCTCAACGGAAATGTTTAAAATCTGACATGATATATCTTAAATCATGGAAAGTAAATGAGAATTTAAGACTTCTGTGTTTTGGGTAAGAAAAATATATACACAGACTTTGCGAAGTTACTGAATCTTGACACTGAGGTGCTGTGTGGGTTTTAGAAAGGAAGTGGCTTATTTCAGGGAAAAATGTGTCACCAACAATGAAAAGCTTTTTAAAATCCTTTGAAATACATTTTTGAGATTCTCCTCATACATACTATACACCTACACTGGAAAAAGTGACACTCCAGGCTTTTAATGAGTTTTCCTTTATGGTCCTCTAACTCTAGTTACTTTTGTTAGGACAAAGTGTAAACCAACACAAAGTCAGTCATTTCTGTAGCAGACTGTATCATGCATGAAAATTGGGTGCTTTGCTTGGAAGCTGAGAGAACTTGTATGAAACTAAAAATGATTGTGTCGTTTTTAGAACTTTGGGATTCCAGAAGAACCAGAGATCCTGGGGAAACCGTAGCTTCACTTGTTCTTACAGTGTCCTGTCTCAGTCCATTCAGGTCACGGTAAAGATCAGCTATCACTTGGTTTTCTCAGTGTCATTAGAAAGTAAAGTGAAGAATTTATGAAGTCCTCAGGTGGGGTTGCGGGGGTGTCAGGAAGGTATAGTTGGAGTCAGAATTTTTTTCAATCCTGCCTTAAGGATGAATTAATCACTGCTGCTGTAATGCTATTGTTAATCAATTTAAAGATTGTAAATCCTGCCTGAAGTGTGCACTTGAGTACTCAAAGCAAGGCTGTTGGGAATGCTGACACAGGAGTATTTCGCAGTTGAAAACGAATGCATTTCAGCTCTAGGAACTAGTAAGACATCTAAGCGTTAGAAGTGGCATATCCAATCCAAAATAGTGGGAGCAAAAGAAACAGTTTAAAATACATTACCTAGTGATAAAAAGGAGCTTGAATGCTAACAGGAAACTTGGGAAAATTCAGAAGATAAGTTAAAGAGTAAAAACCAGGAAGGTGTAAAAATGCAAGCTTTAAACACAAAATTACTTCACAATGTCTGTTTACGCTAAGTGTCTTTCACTACAAATACTGTTCCTTCCCTAGAAAATTTGTGTCATCAATGTGAACTTCCTATCTGTACTGTCTTTTGGATGTGTTTCTGCAGTATTGTGGATTATTCAGAATTGTTATAAAGTGTATTAGTTGCACAGTCTAGTGTATTATGGCACATACATATCAGACATAACAGAAATGCCACCACTTGTGTGCCTCTAGTTACACTTGAACTGTTTTCTTTTTGGGTGACAAGATATTACCCATTATTCTTCATCTCAGCTTCTGTGTTCTTTCACGGCCTTTTGGTCTTCAGCATGGACTCTTAAAAATATGTGAAGTACCAATTTCCTGCCTTGTGTTATACTTGTGATGATTGAAATGCCCATTAAAATTAAAACTCATGAGTCTACTGTCAGAGTCCCTGGGGGAAAGTCAAAATCCATGCTTAAAATGGCAAAAGCTTGGAAAACTAGTTAGCTAGTTAGTTAGTTAGTTAGCCTTATTGTGGAAAATACACAGAAGTTGTAAGGCCATATTGTCAAAGACATGGAAGAGCTTTGAGTGATTCTTGCTTCAGTTCTTTTTCTACATTTTTACTGCCTATAAAAGCTCACCCTAGTGGAAATTTTGTATCTAATTAATTCCAAAATATGAGTTGAAGTTATTTTGGGTACTCCTTGTTCGAGTCCCTGCTGCAACTTTTTGTGGTTTTAGAATCACATTTTCCTACTTTTAATGTTTTCCTCTTCCCTATTGCTGACCCACATAAACAGGAAAATGACTAACTTTGCTTGTCCACTAGGTGAGATGGCATAACTGTGTATACACCAGGTGCTGTGCTGAAGTTGAAGCTTTAAATTTGATGCTTTTGATGCTATTTTTAGGATAACATGTATGAAAACAAACTATTACAAGATTGTAGATGCTATCTGTGTGCTTACAGGTGCTACTGTAAATGTGAATTGTAGAGAAAAACATCAAGTATTGAATTGAGTCCATGCAAGTTCTCTTCTTAAGTCATGATAGAGTGAAATGCACTGCTTGAGTCTGGCAAATGAAATTTTTCTGGCATTGATCCGCATCTGATAAATCTTCCAAAAAAACTGTAGGCTGTACTATATTCAATTTTGCTTCTAAACTCAGATATGCAGCTTTTTATAAATCAGTTTATGTCTCTGAACTATTTTGGCAATGAAGAATAGAGTCTCCAGTGTTATGTTTCACATATGTATATATGGGTTGTTGTTTTCTAACTATGAGTCTCTCTTTTTCAGATTATGGTAATAATAGGCCTCAATTTTTTCTAGTCTTAATTAAACAAGTTTATCTTCGATAATACTGGAGTTCAGATAAGTTTGGCTGATGCCAGATGAGTTCATAGGAAAATGTGGAAATTTTCAGAGCAATAAGATATATAAGTATTGCAAGTGTAGATAAGTAATGCAGATAATGTGAAACATGCTGCCATTAAAAAGAGAAAACATTTCTTATGCTGAAGTGTGGTGCAATTTTTATAATCTTTTTCTAAATTTTAATGCAGAACAGATGGGGTTTTTAAATGTATTTTTGTGTTTCTCAAATGTGTGCTGCTGTGTATGTCAAGTAGCTTTTTTTTGTACCTTGCTTACTTCAGCTTGGCCAGTATCTGCACTCTTCCTTGCAGTGGTTTCCCTGATAAATATAGTTAGTGCTTAATTTTAGGATTTTATATCAGCTAGCCACTCAAAGGCCTACTGTAAGCTTAATCATCAAATTAATGGTAGGTTCTCTAAATCCGTGGTAATTGCTGGTAGCATCCATAATGTGTTCCTTAGGGAATTATGTCTTTCTGGTATATAATCTGTTGCAACTAGGTGTTTGTACAAACTGCATGGTGCACAGCAGTGGTCCAGGAAAACTTTGGGACTTTTCAAATAGCTTAAGTTTAGTCTCTAAATTTGTAGTAATATTGTGTGAACTTTTTCTCAGTTATATTTTTTTTTTCTATTAATATGTTGGTTTTGATACTGTGGAGATCCTGGACTGCAGATCAGTAGTTAAGTACCTTTGATCAGCCTACTGCATTGATGCAGCTTAAGTTTGTTTTGCAAGGTAGATTCAGAGGTCTTTACCAATTTCACACCTAGCATTCAAATATTCTTTGTATTGCCAGTAAGATATTTAAATAAGAAAGACTGCTAAAGCTTTTTTTTTTCTCTTTGTAATTTTAGTAGCCATTGCTTCCTCTTCATTTCTGCCCTTCCTCAAATGTACTCTATTTATGAACAGGACAAGATGACAAGATGTGGCAAACGTGTCCTGTTTATTTAGGAAATGAGTAAGGTGCCTTCCATGAGAATTAAAGGAAGCAGCAAAAGTAGATGTTGAATGAAGCCTGTTGATCTTGCAGTGAAGACAAACAGAAAATTTCATAAAAACTGAACTAAAAGAAAATTATGTGACAGTAAAGTATGCCTTAGTAGTATCAAACTTCTTTATCTAAGAGTTTCCATCTCAAGCTTTGAGAATAGGATAATCCTCTTCTGTAGGTGTATTTAGTTATTACTTGTCTTTTGTTAAAGATAGCTGCTGTTGACTAGGTTTGTGTGCGTGATAATTGAACTTTGATCTGTGTAGCGCTGAGGACAGAAGTGAGATTGCACTGTTTCTTTCCAAAAGGCAGGAATTGCTCGAGTTTTGGAGGTACATGCAAAAAAAAGTGTCCTTTACAGCACAGGAACATCTGGAAAGTCTACCAGCAAGAGATGCTAGTGGTGATGTAGCTAGTTATATCAGAAAAGCTGAGCATTGATTGTCAGTAGTAAGGTAGAATAAAATGCTGGTTCACCAGCGTAGTTATGAGCAGTCAAGGTCTCTTCCAGTTGAGAGCAGTCACCTGAGGAATAACACAACTTCACATACCCCATTTTGTTATGGACAAATTACCAAGAACTAGTAGATATGAGCGTGACTGGACTTGAAGCCTCATTTCCCTTTGTTTCTCCTCTGATGTTCCAGCATGAGCGGCAAATAGTATTGAGAGGGGAGGATGTTTTAAATGGTATCTAGTAAAAAACAGGGAGAGCACCCTGCTAAATAATAGCACATTGTGAAATGTAATCTCTAGTATTGAATTGCAGGTTGTGAGCATATTGTAGAAACCTTTGATGGTGCACCTACAACCTTTGGTTTCGTGATGTAAGAACACTGAAAACAAAATTCAGCTGGAAGGAGGAAATCTTAAGTATTTTCTCCTGGTATTGTGTTTTTAAAATGGAATGCCTCTAGAGTACTTAAAGTGTCCCAACTACATAGAAATAATTTATAATCTAATATTTTAAAAATTATTTTTGGCTGAATCTGATATAAGAAAAAGTGTTAAACTTTACCTAGCTTTTCTAGGTTTCTATGAAAGAATTGTGATCCTGCAGTTATTTTTTTAAGCCCCCCCC
>VXBT01009180.1:66444-139164 GCA_013400235.1 Oriolus oriolus
TATGTTGGTGTGGAGTAATAATGCAGAATTGAACTAATAGCATAAATCATCATCCCTTAGTCTGAAATCTTGGAACAGTTAAGGAGGGGAAGAGTAGGTTGATCAATATTAGTCTTATTTGGAGAAAAAATGCGAAGGAGAAGCAGCACCTTGTTAATTATTTTGCTTGGTTCTCTTAAGTGTTTTGCTTTATTATTTTACATTTAATCCTGGTAAAACAAGCACTATTAGAGGTGTATGTTCACTCAGCATGTTTCCTTTGAACAGATTATGTGAAATGTTTAACTTGACCTAATTTACATGTGCAAAGATCAATGTATTTTTAATTCCTTTTGTTTCTGATTTGTCCTTTCTTAACATTTATCCCTTCTGAATGGTAAAAATCTGAACAGTTAACATTTTTACCTTCAAAGTAATTGTTCAATTGGCTTTTAAATGTATGCATTTAACTGCTAAAGATTCAGGTTTTTAAAATAAACTCAGTTAGTGTATTATTTAACTTTTTACAAGGCTATAAATTTTCAGTAGCTGCTTAAGTTTTGGATATTAAAGGGTTAGTTGGAATAGCAAAAGAGGTATGATATTAAAGTTACAGTACCTTAGAGCTATTCTGTTTTGTAAAACTGTAAATACCATCTCTCCTACTCTATCATCTTTATTACACCTCTGGTAATTAGGGGCCTGTCAGCTCCTAGGTCTGGGAGTTCTGCATTGGCACCTGTCACCAGTCAGATGTACCTTTTCCATCGTTCAGGTGTATTATTAGTTCATGTGAGCTATTTACAGTAGTTAGATCTTACCTAAAGTATCTGTGTGCACTGCTACAAATACCTGCTCTGAAAAAAATTCCTATTTTCTTGGGGGCACATGGGCAGACCCTGTTCTGCTAGATGGCCTTAAAAAAGTTAGAGCAAGTATTAGGTGTAACATCTTAGTTCCTATTTCACTTCTTATTCTTGGGTTTTGTTTTTTTTTCTTCCAGAGTAAGAGGTGTTGCTTATTCACTGAGCTAGAGGCCTTGCGTAGAAGACAACTGTTTCTGAAGGCGAGCTTTTTAGGATGTCAGTCTTGTGTTTTACTGGTTTTTGTCTTCACTGGAGCCTACCTTCCAGCATAATTGTTTCCATTCTGGTTAATACTGTCAGCTTTTTCCTTGTCAGTTTCCTCAATTTATTAAAATTGCTCCTGATCAAGAAACCCAAACACTAAATGTTGTTTTGCGACAGTTTGGAAAATGACTGTGTCAAATTTATTTGGTCAAAAAGATACCTTTTAATGATTTTTATTTTGGGATTGAAAATAGCACACTTGTTTTCACTGTATTATTGTTGGCAATGTTGTGGTTTTTTTTTGTGTTCTTGTACCTAATTGTAGTTTTCAGTATAGAGAACTGTAATACTCTTTGGTACATTTTTTATATTATGAATATTTAGAGTATTATTTATGTTTCAGAAGAAAAAGTTCTGGAACTTTATTCGTCTTTGTTCCTTAGTATCTTTTTCTTCAGCAGCAGTTTTCATTCTTAGTGAAAGCAGCACAATGGCCTGAAGCAATTCTTCTTGAGTTCAAATCTCCACTATGGCTATGGGCTCTAGAATTCAAGTGGCATTTAAGTATTTATAGCAAAAATGCAAGCTAGGTCTGCTTTGAGTTCCTCTATGAACAAATACTGAACATAAAGATGGTTCTGAACTGAGGCTCACACCCAAAGCTGGTTAGTACTTATAGTGAAGTGCTTTTTGGTGGGGAGGTTGTCTCTTGCCTAAGTAGAAATAAAAGCACTCAAACATATCAAGAGCCTGAACATTTACTGTGCTGCGGATGATACCCATATCATCCATAGTTTCTGTCAGTTATAGTAAAGGTGGTACTTAGTTTTGCCAGATCCCAGAGAAGTACCCTGACTACTGGCTGGGGGAGATGTGTCCAGCTGTGTTGAACAGGACGTGATGGGCATGGCAAGAACGATCAAGAAGTCTGTTTCATCAAACCAAAAAAAACCCCCTTGAAATCGAAACTGTTCCACATAATATGCTTCCATCTTTTCAGTTCTGTTTCTGCTGGCAATCCCATACCTCCACTCCTACTGTCTTTACCTGTAATGAAATTCTAGTAAATACTGTCATTTCCTTTCATCTTCATTATAGGTAAAGCTTTCAAAATGGGAGTATTTGGCTGACTTTTTGTAAAATATGTAAGTAGAATATGTCTATTTTTTTGTCTTTTTAAGGGAAAAAACCCCACAAACTGAAAGGGGACATCTCTGAGGATTTGCTGTTTGATTACCATAACCTTGCAAGCAGAAATGCAAAAGTCAATGTCAGTCAGTGAGTTTCTCCCTTGTACTCATGATCAATTCCTAGTTTTTGTTATTAAATGCATTTGTATTTCAATTTATAGTAAGGGATGGGTGTTTGTGCATACACAGTATTTTGAGTAATTGCTGTACTGCTGGACCTTGATTTTTTTTTTTTCTTTTAAACTATACTCAACCTGTAGAACACTTGCTTCTGTAAAATCACATCGTACTTAAGCCCCTGAAGTGCTTTTTTCAATAACTGATGAATTTTTGATATATGATGAGGCTTTTGGCGTTCTGAAGCCACCAGTCTTCTGCTCTTAAATGTGCCTTACACTGTGGCATTGCCCCATGCGATCTGCATTGCCATCTCTGAAATCATGGAGAGGCATCAGGTAAATCTGTTTTTCTTGTACAGAACTAACTTTGCAGAGAAACAAAAAGGTGAATGTGTGGACAAGTGAAAATTTTCAAATTTGAGTTGTAAGACAAAAAATTATTGATTTGCCCACAGATATGTCAGCTCTCTGGCCTGTTCGGGATCTAGTGTGATTATAATGTCACCAGCAGAGTGGGAGGGTTGAGAATTCAGAGAACCTAAATTAAATAAGGGTTTAGCTAGTCCTACCTAAAAGTTTTTACTACACTAAAATTTTGCAATTTTTTGTAACTTAAAAATGCTGAAAATATTGCCAGCTTTAACAATCATGGGCAGGTAAATAAATTTTCTTCTGCAACTGTAAAAGGCTACCTCATTAAGTTTCCAGAGAAAATTTGCAGAATGGTTGTGGAAAAGTTGAACAAATGTAAGATGGTTTTACTCTTCAAACAGTCAGTTTACTTCTATGTTTTTTATGTTCACTGTTCTTATATTTAAACTTCTGTTTCATACTGAAGTAGTTTCATTGCATAAATAAAAGTTGTGGATCAGGAAAGCTTTCTTTGTGTAAAATGCATTGCACTCCTTCAATACAATCAACAAGCATAAATAACTTGCATAAACAACATCGATGTGTAAAGGACATGATGTTGTTTCTGAATTATCTGAATGATGTGCAGGCAAATAGCACCATCCTCTGGCATTGTAACATTAGTTATGAATTAAACCTGAAATTGCTATTTGTTATTTTTGGAAATTCGATTTAATTGTAATAGAATGTACATATTGTACTTTCAGTTTTACATACTCATTTTGGGCCAAGGTTTAACAGAAATTCTGGTAATTTGCATGGACTCTGTGTTCTGTTCAATTAAGTGACTGGCTAAAGGGGATATCTTTTTAGGGTTATCCTGCCCATAGTGCTGACTCTGCTCTTTACGTGACCATTTATGGTAGGAAGTTGCACTTCAGAAATATCAGACCGAGATTTTTCTAAATCTCAGTGAAAGACAATTCACAGTCATTTAAGAAAAAATCGTTGAGTTAGAAAACACCACCAACGACTTATGGTTGTGTATCTGGGGGAGAGTAAAGCTGCTGTAACATAACAACTGCAAATATCTAATAAATTATTTTTACAGGAGATCGTAGCTTCAGTTACGGATTGAGAATGGGTATCGTTGGCATTGCTAGAGTGCAGAGCAATACACCTCCCACAAATTAGGTTTCTGTAGTTACAGGATGAGTTGTGCTGAGTTACGGTCATGTGAAGGACTGGATTTTAGTCCATTAACTATAAGCAGCAGGTATAAGAAATACCACAGGGACGTTCTTTTGAAAAACTTGGTGGATGGGAAAGTTGCTTTTGTCATTGCGGACTTCCTATTGGACCTTTACGCGTATTATGTATAGGAAACATCAAAAGGAGACAGCTGTTTGAGTACTCTAAAAGAAAACATGCACCACCCCCCAGTCTGCCTTTCAGGAGAACTCCGTTCTTTTACAGGGGTGGTGTTGGCTTAGTGAAACTGGAAATCTTAAGAGTTTTGCTATAGCATCAGTGCCTGTCTTTCCCCTAACAGATTAACCATGAATGCAAACCAGACCAATTATCCATGTTTCTTGAAAGACTGTACCAAGGGTCTACATGTAGAAAGTGGTCTGTGCATTTCTTTGCTGTCGTGTATTGCTTAAACATAATTTCCTAAAAATTGGAATGTTGTGTTAAGCATCCAAATATTGAGACATACAAGTTTAAGTTGTGAGAATGCTGAAAGCTCCCTGTTGTAATACACAAGAGTAAAGTAATTTATATAAAAATATATTTTATACTCTGTTCTCTGAGATGTGTTTGTGTGGCAACATTAGATATTCTAAGTTAAATGTACACCATTCAATGGAATGATTGTAATAATGAGTCACTGGGAAAAATAGTTTTAATAGGTAACATTAATTTTGTGCTGCTTGCAGGCTTGACTATGTGTAATTTAAGTAAGTCCTGATGGCCAGAAAATTCTCACAGGAAGATGTTTGTTTCAGGTGAGAAGAGCAAGAGAGTGCAGCTGTAACTGACTGCTGGATTCTGTATCATTACGCTTCATTCAGGGAAGTAGTATTGATGGCAAGAGACATGGTGAGACTCCAGAAATTCTCGCTATGTTTCAGATAGGAAGGAAAAAGTGTTGTTGCCTAGTTATAACATACTCTACTCCATCTGCTTCAACCTGATCTAACATCAGTGTCTGTGTCTTTCTAATCCTCTAACTTAGTCATGTTCAGTTTTTTGCTGAATTCATCTTTGTGCCCTAAACACAGTATTTCCTCATGTCATTCCACATTTTTTATTGCATTTCATTTTTTCTACTCCATAATTTCAAACCCCTTATCTAGCCATTCCCAGTTTCCTATCTGTTTTTCCACTCACTGGCCGTTATTATTTTCCATGTTTGCTCTTTTCCAGCCGTAGTTTGCATTCACTTTCAGTTCTGCTCCTGTTCTGCTTCCTTTGTTCATGTTAAGCTCTGCATGTAACTTGTCATTGAGTATGTGGTCTTACTTTCTCCCTCTCCTTACACAGTTTTTCCCCGAGTTAGGTTGTCCACCATTACTGGCTTTTTTTTTTTTTTTCACAGTCACTATCTCTCATTTCATCTTCTCTTCTTGATTGATTTTCATTCTTCTAGTCTTTGTCCTTGATAATCTGTGTGTCTTGCTGCTTTTCAATTCTCACTGTATGGTTTTCTTCTCTTGTGTTCCAGTTTTGTTTGTTTTTATGATTTACTCAAGACAAATTTATGCCTCCAGTCTATTGATGTGGTAGGAAACTATAGAGACCACAGGAGAGGTAGAATTTGAGTTCAGGCAGCACAGCTGTGTCCAGCCTGGACAAATAGTCGCAACAGCTACATACTGAATGTTGATGAAGTGTTTCTGGGATTTAGTTTTAAAAATTTAAGCCGTAAGAGCATATGCAAACTGTTTTCCAAGGAAAAATCAAGTGGGTTTTCAGAATGTGGAAAGATCACTTGAAGGACTTAGTTTATGCAAATAATACTTTTCTTAGGTGCCATTTAAAAAAATCTTCTGTTGTATCTTTTATCTCCAGTTTCTCTGCTCTCCTGTTTGGAAGTAAAAAAAAAAAAGGTCAGCCCCAGGCAGGAGCCTCACTTGAATGCATGAATTTTTGGACTAGAGATGTCAACTTGCTGAAAGTTGCAAACATTGAAAGTAAAGCCAGAGAGCCCTTCTGACTGTGGCTGCTGCACACCCAGTTGTTGCAGCTGCATGTAGGGAAGCAAACTGTTTCTGGAACTTCAGTCTTGGGGTAGCAAGTTGTGCTATTTGTGTATTGTGGATCCCAGAAAACTGGCTCATGATGGAGAGACTCAGGAATATCACCACTCAAGAGCCTGCTGTATCCCTCTTCCCTCTTGCTGTATCAAACTTTAAGAACAAAACAAAAAAAATATTGTAGTTAGGTGCAAGTGGACATTTTTATTTTCAGCATTTTTCAGTGAAAATGCCAACTCCCAGTTTCATGAAAAAAAAAAATCATGTTCACCATCTGAAACTTTGCAGAGAAGGTAATAGTTATAACAACGAGACCAAGTTACCTGGAAAGCCCCTGACTGTGGTTTCTATTAGGAAATAACCTTTCTTTTAAAAAGAAAAAGTTCAGTGTTCTTGTTTGGAGAATTGTTTTCAGTAGTATCTTTAGAATGGCTGTGTCTCATCACTGGATGGTGACTTAGCAAGTTGCCTTTTCTATTACTTTGGACTGTTGCATTATTTTTGAAAGTGCTGTGGATATTCAGTAGCATCCACTTGCATATTGTGGTTCATAGTAGCATAATGTTGTACGGTTTCCTAAAAATGGATATTTTGAGCCGGTATAATTTAAGTACTAAAGTTTGCATATGAAGGAAATTCTGTATGTTGAAGTTCTCACACATGCAGACTTTGTCACTGCTGTTACATCCAAAGACATTTAATTGATGGGCTGTAGGGGTGATGCACAGCAAATTACATGCAGGCAGAATGTTTTAAAGGTTAGGAAACTGTCTAAATTTAGGAAATCTGGATTGTTCTGAGTTCAATAGTCATGTTATGTACTGGTGGTATATTGTTGAGAGTCTTGGACTTCTGGTATTATTCTCAGAATTGCGATATGTTGATAATACTAATACACAGTACCCATGCCACTGACGATACAGTGTGCTGCATCCCAGTGCAAACTTAACTGCAAGTTGCTACTATATCCTACAGGATTTTGTAGAATTCATGAGTGTCAAATAATTATAAAACCAAAATAAATTATTTTCAGTAGCGTATCTCTAAATTGACAAGTTTTGATATTTCCTTATTTTTTCCCATGTGCTGTGAAATTTGAAGAGATAAAAATAAAATTCTACTGTTTTTAAGGCAACTTAAAAATTTTAAATAAAAGCTATAAGCTTATGAGGTTTATGGCATAAATAGAAAAATGTAAACAGTTTGAAGTTTTTCAGGTGGGCTATGTTACATGATGGATTTATTAGATGTTAATATAAACCCACATATATGTGAGCAAGCAGGTGATACGTGCTTCTGGGCATAAAATTGTATGCAATCAGGTGTGTATCTACATCTGGTTGACTCATTCATGTGTGTTTCAAATTTTTTGGAGTATTTTCACAATTGTACGGCCTTAAAATTAGTTTAAAATCATAGCACAGTGTATAGGAAGGGAAGTATTATCTTGAGAGTGGCCTCAGTTATTAATTCTGCTTTTCAGACAGAACTGTGTCTTCTCATGACGTGCACCAAGCTCATGACATGGTGCGTAATACCAGCGCCCTGGTTGCTGTATAATCAGCAGACAGAGGTGCAAGTGGCTTGTTTGTGGTTATATAGAAAGTCTGTAGCAGAGGAAGGGATGCAAACCGTATCTTGTAGATTAGAAAGCATGGTGTTACATACACATTTTTTTCTCATGGCAGTGCTGGTTTAGACAGCATTAGGAGGACCTGCTTAAGTAACTTTATTCTGTCTGTCAAGTGTTTGTTGAATATAGGATCCTCAGCCCCATTCAAAATTGAAATAGTATGCAGCTGCACATCCAATTTTGAAAAGACAAGAATCAGTATAACCAACAAAAATGTCAAAAGCATGCAAATGAAAAACTAACTGCAATCTCTTGAAAGTGTGATCCTTTGCCAGTGCTTATATACCATTAGTAGTTGGTTTGTGAGTAGACATGTGTTTATTTAAATGGGATTGCCATCTGAAAAAGTATAGACTCAAGACATGCCTGATTTGTTGACATTCATCTTTGTTTTTCAAGCTGAATTCAGGCACATGAAACATTCTGGTTCATTGTATTAGAAACAGGCTTCTCTGTGCAATGGGGTAGTTGACTGTGAAGTTTCAGTACCAATTTGCAGTTTGATGAGTGAAAGACTAATTGGGAGGATAAGCGTAAGTGTATAGGAATTGAAAGCAGTGGCATTTTGTTTCTGCTGTTGAAAAGATACGGTCATCTGAACACAGTCAGTGTGGATTTAAATACCCAGTGCTAGTGTGCGTTTCTCCAAATAAGCCAATATCCATTTAGTGTCAACCTGTCTTTCTTGAGAGAGTGGCTGTTTAACAGACTCCTCCTTTCATTCACCTCTAAACTACCTGGGAACAGACTAGACTGTCAACTCTTCCATTTACTGAAACCTTCCATACCTCCAACAGAATCATAGAAAAGATCAATTTTTATCTTCCTGTTACTTTCAATGTTAAGTATGTATATGAACCAAAACTGGAAAAAGGACTTAACAAGCCTGTGATGTTTGATGATGTAGCCAGAGTAATCTTTTGATTTGTTTGTACAGATAATCTACAGGTATACTCCTTGCAACCAGTTTTAGAAAAGGAATCCGAGGGGAGTTGCTCACAGTAAAGGAAGATGGTTGACTAAATCTATATACTTTTGCTATTCCATCTTGAACATCTAGAGAGACTGTGTTAATTTTTAAAGACTATCGCTATGTTTTACTTCCTTCCTGGGTATGTATGTGTCTATGTCATGCTTATCAGCCTGCAGGTACTTTATTGTGCTATCAGATTTTGGGATTGTACTTCTAACAATTTTGAAGTTACATCAGGTGTCATTAGTAATACTTTTCGAAGTAATACTTTTTCACTAAGTCAGAAGACCAACTGGCAGTCACAGGAAAGGTAAAAACAGCGAAGAATAATAGAAGAGACCTTTGTCAAGGTGTCATACACTCCAGTTGTACTGGAGTAATGGCAGTGCAGGTCTGTCTGTTCCCTTTGGTGTTAGGCTCATCCCAGTTTATTACTGAGACAAGGTTCATCAGTACACGTTTAGTTTAGTTTTGTAATAGTGTTTGGCTTGTAGCTACAGTGTGCTTTAGCCTAGGTACTCTGATGTCAGTGCAGTCTAAATACTGAATGCCTCTCTGGAAGCTACTTGGCTTAAAATAGGCTAGAAGTTTGGGGTTCTAAACATTCTGAATTTTGAGAACTACCATACTGATAAGCCTTTAAGGTTTTACTTTTTAATTTTCTGTATTAGTTTTTATGATTTATAAATGTATACTATGGGTTTTCGTGGAAGGAAAAATTTTAAATTTTTCTAGTGTTATGTCAATCCATGCATTTAGTTGTAGGGATACACACTTAGATTTACTTCTTGAAATGCTAGAGTAGTGAAATGTGGCAAGGAGGTATTGGGGCTTCTTTTGGAGTTGTTGAAAGATGTATATGTTTTTATTTTATGTGTACTCTTGATCTGTGAAACATGTTGCCATTGAATTACCTAGATATGTGTTTGAGAATGTCCAAATGGCAGTAGGCGTGAAAAGCTTTATGCAGACCTTCTTGGCAAAAGTCTTTATACCCTTGTAGTCCTTTCCCTTCAGAAGTTGATTTTCCACAGCTGCTCTTGTCCTAATCAGATTGGGATTACTGCTTCTACATTTTTTTCTGGGTTTGTAGTGCACTTGGGTTGCCATAGGGTACCCTGCCTGCAGATTAAGAAGTGTTTTAAGAATTGTATCAGCTTTGTGCATTGACTTCCTTTTAGTTCCAAGGTGCAATTTAAGGATTTGCATGCAATCTGTTAAGTGCCGAATAGCTTTTGCTTTGCCTGCTCGGGCAGATAAGAGTTTATCATGCAGTTTTCTCCGGTTCCCTAGAGATTAGATAGTAAAGTGTACTCCTTTCCCAGCCTTCTGTCCTTTGTAATGAAGCCATAATTATTAATCTTTAATGGCGCCTGCAATGCATAAAAGACAGACTTGGTCCTTATCTCAAATGTGCTGCTTGATTTTATTGTACTTGGTTATAAAAACATTGAGGGAAGAAAATTGTATTTGATGCTTCTATCAGTAGTGTTACTAATAATTCTTGCCTTGTCTTTTCATCTGCTTGAATGTCGCCATTCTGGGATTATTTCTATGGTTTGATTTGTCTTTATATGATCCCAGTCTGCTTCCTTGCTCCACCTATGTTGTAGTATTTATTTATTTATATAATTATTAATTATTGTTACTGTTACTTATAAAACTAATATATATATATATATAAATAAAGGAAAAAACCACCCAAACTGTCAGTTTTAATGGACTATTATTATTTTACTTTCTCTTGTTCTTTGTGATTTTAGTTTTGTATCTTCTTTCAACTTGTAGTGTTTCCTAAATTTTAGTTTTATTTTCTGTGTCAAATACTCCATTAGTTGAATGTATTTTGTCTCCTTGTACAATTTAACTTTGTGTCAAACACTGCAGTAGTGTTTGTACAGAGTAAAGCTTAATTTTGAAATTCACTAGATAAGATATATTTTGTAAAACCTTTGACTTTTGGACTAATAGATTGTAAGTTATTTTCAAGTTATATAATATAAATTTTTGTCTTTTCTTTGAACTAATCTAATTTCAATTTAATTGTGTTTTTATTGTAATTATTAGTTCCTTGCAGCCAGATTTCAAACATGTTATTTTCTGAGAATTAACTGTAATTCAGCTTTCAAATGACATGTAAAGCATTCATGTTTACCTGTCAGTTGAAAATTATGTCTGCTTGAAAATTGTTAGAATTGAAGCAGAAAATATCATACCAATTTGGCAACAAAAGTAATGTCATTTTTACTGTAACTGAAGTGCTTAACTACTTATTAAAAAATTGCTGTAGAGGGGATCTATTTAAGAGCTTGAAGATGAAACAGAATCTTTGTTCTTAACTAATAGTCCCTGTCCAGTGAGAATTTTATATTCTGAATATTTATATTTGTTTGCTAGTTACATGATTTGAGATTCTTGTAAGCCATGCTTTCTGCTGTTGCCTTTATTTCTCTTACTTTTGTTTCTTATTTACAGTGTAATTTGTATGCAGCTATTAATAAAACACGTACAGACTACTTCTTCCAGAGATCTGCAGGTGGCATATAAATAAAATGAGTATCAGCAGATAAGACAAGTGAGGGAGATGAAGACCAGGTCATCAGATAAATAAGAATGTCTCCATCTGTATTGTGATTGTTTGCTTTTTTGGTTTGCAGTTGTAGACATGTCTGTGGTATTCTGTTTCCTTGCTTGAAATCTTCAGCAGCCTTGACCGCAACCATTGATGTAACCTGCAAACCAATATGATTTTGTGGTTTAAAGGTGTAGCCGTTGTGCTTGTGCTTTAGAAGGAAGTGCAGCATTAACATAAATGAGTAGTGCCAAATGGCTCCCATAGCTCATCCTAATGTATCTATGTATATCTAATGTATCCAATGTATATCTAAAATACTTGAAAGAGTAACTTGATATTCACTTGGCTCTTGAGTATCCAAACTGGTCTAATACTGGAAGAGTAGTGGCATTTTTCTAGTTTTCAGACACACTTGTAGGTAAAGCGTGTTTAAAAATTGCAGCTTAATTCTGAATTCGGGTTATAGTTTGCTTTCTCATGTATGTAACATCCTTCAGAACACACTGTGCAGCTGCTGTCACAAATGCTGTAAGGCAGGAAGTCTTTTTCTTTGAAGGAAGAAGGGATCCTAACATAATAACAAGGGAATTGTGGAAAGAAAATAGCTTGTTTACTTATTTTATATAAACTCCTCCTCTGCAGTGTAAATAATTCATTTTTTTTACAGCTTGATAAGAAACTAATAGCACTGTAGTGCTATTAGTTGTGCAACTAGTTTCACAAAATTAAGAATTAACTTTAATTGTGTTTTCATTTAAGTTATGGTAAAAGTCAATACCCTTAAGTAATTAAGTTACCCAATTCTGGTAATTATTTCTAAATAACCTTTAAACTAGCTAGCTTTGGAGTATTGCTTGGATTCTTGAGTACAAGACAACTCTGTTTTCAGGTTTCAGGGAAGGCCTTGCAGCCCACACATAGCTGGTGCTGCTGCCAGCACTCCCTGAGAGGGAAATATTTTTTTGCTTATGACGTTAACAGTGTTAAGGCAAAAGAAAAACTCTAAAGAAGAATCAATCCAATCATCTAGAGAGCAGCTGCAAAGTATTTCTTTATCATCGTATTGCATTAAATGCTTCTGTCATCCTGCAGAGCTGCTTCTAGTAAAGCTCTTGAATAGTGTAGGTATCATGTGAATGCTTAGAGATAGAGGTGAGATTTTCACAGTAGATCTAACTCTAGATTATTTTGATGAATTATGTAATATATTCAAGTAAGACACTGAAATGTGAGAGGTGGTCATGAAGAACTGGTATTTTTGGGTTGGAGAGAAGTAATGGGACTTTTTAAACTTTATATTTAACGCCTGTTAGTCACAACCTTAAGTTCAAACTTACTTTTTGTCTATTACTAGGAAAAACAAGAGATTCCCAGTCAGCCAGAATGGAATCTGAAATTGTGCCAAAAATTACCAAAATGACAGTGTCTGGAAAGAAACAATCTATGGGATTTGAAGTTCCATGGTAAGCCAAGCCTTCATACATCAAGGTACATCAGCAGCTCTTCTTTCAGACTGATGCACCTGTAGCAAGTTTTCTTCTTATTTTTTTCTATTTTTCACAGCAGTTTTAGTGTCACTCTTCAGAACTAACCATCTCAGCTTCTTGTTTGACTCAGAATTACTTTCAGAAGATGGTACCTCACGTTTTGAGTTTAACAAATCCTTTCACTATGAATAGTGCATAGAAATATCAGGTAGTCAGATTATTTAAACATCCGCTTCATAGAATACTGAACTTTCTTGGGGTCCGTTTATTTTAAATTTAGTTCTCTAAGTGGAATTATGAAATCAATAAATCTTAACTGTAATTGCTTGTTCTTCAAAGGAAGTAATATATTTAAGAATAGTTAATGGGGAAAACAATCACTTATGGCTAAACCTTGCCTTCCTCTGCAGCTTTTATTAACTTTAACAGGTGTCCAGGGTACAGCTGTTGTAGAGTTCGGTCCTACTTATGCTATAGCTAAATTAGAGTGGTTCTAATTTTATCCTGACTTGGAACTGTTGAGGGGGATGTCTCATGAGAGCAAGCAGACATCTGGATCAGAGTCTACCTACAACAGTAGCCAGCAGTGAATAGTTAAAAGAAATACATAAGGACAGGGCATGTATGTTGGGAATATGGTCCACAAAATATCACTGTGCCGTGTTGTGTGACTCCCCACAATTTTTATTTATTTTTTGGTTTTGTCTATTTCTATTAAGAATAGTTAATGGATTTTTCTTACTTAGGTGCCCTATTTCTGTTTTTGAACCCAGTCTTTTAATAGCCACCTAATCTGTGGCAAGAGATTCCATAGTTCATCCTGAGGTCAAAAAATTCTCAAGTGTAAGTGCCAACATCCCAGCCTCATCCTTCATTGTTTGTAGTTCTGATCTGGAAAGCATTTTTGGGAGTACAAGGGCAGCATGCTTTATTTTACAGTATCTTGTGCATGTTTGATAACTGAGTGGAAAGCAACCAGTTTCATCTACTTAAGCACATTTAATACAAGCTGTGAAGCTGATGTCATTATTCCTTTATGCTGCTAAATGTCATTGCTAAAAAACATCACCTTCATTCAATCTCCTTAGGTGCAATAAGCTCCAAATGAAAATTTCTGAGGCTTTCAAAATCTTTCGTCTGTGCTGTTTGAGATTTGCAATATATAAAGGAAGCATAATTTTTTTTCCCGTGCTGTCTACTAATCAGTGACTCTGGGTTTGACAGCTGAACTTGATCATGAAGTTTGGGGCGCCTTTGTCTCTTACATTCCTACTAAACTTACCAGAAGGTGGAGTTTTTTCATGGGGACTTTTGTGTAGTAATTTAATTTGTATAGAAGTTTATAAAAAGAAAGGAATATTAAGGCAGTGAAGAAGATCTGCCAGCTAGTTTTAAGAAGCTGCGATTGATTTTTTTTTTTTTTAATATGTCATAATGGCTATTTTAAATGTTTGTTTCTAAAAAAGAGCAAATACAGAATTTTGTATCTCTGATACTTAGCATGTGTGCCTGCTCCACAGGGAAGGAGGAGACAGAAGAATGCTTCCTCATCTGTAGACTAAAGTAATTCTTGGATAGGCTAGCAATGACTCAGTCTCTGATGTAAGATGGTTGTCTCCAACATGGTTCTCAGCCATTCTGCTTCTTTTCAGGGACACTGAAATAGTTTGTTTCATGCTTGCTTACAGGTCAGTGACAGAAAAAAGATCAAGCCTTCATGACCTGTTGGTAAATCCTTTAGATAAATCCTTAATATTGCTCTTGTGAGACCCCATCTCAAGTGCTGCATCAAATTCTGGGGTTTTCAGCACAGGAAGGACATGGACCTGTTGGAGTGGGCCCAAGATTATTAGAGGGATGAAGCACCTCTTCTATGAAGACAGCCTGAGAAAAACTGGGGTTGTTCAACCTGAAGAAGAGAATGCTTTGGGGTGACCTTATTTCAGCTTTCCAGTCCCTGAAGAGGGTATATAAGAAAGATGGGGACAGACCTTTTAGGCGGGCTTGTTCTGACAGGACAAGGGGTGTAATGGTTTTAAACTGCAAGAGAGTCAGTGTAGATCGTATGTAAGGAAGAAGTTTTTTACAGTGAGGGTGTTAAAACACTGGAGCAGGTTCCCCAAAGAGGTGGTGGATGTCCCATCCCTGGAAACCTTCAAAATCAGACTGGACCAGGCTCTGAGCAACCTGATCTAGTTGAAGATGTCCCTGCTCGTTGCAGGGGGATTGCACTAGATGACCTTTAAAGGGCCCTTCCAACCTAAACTATTCTGTCATTCTGTGATTGTGAAGATGATTTTTAATTCATCTCACTTAGTGGTACTGCTGAAATACTAACTGAAAACAAACTTCTCTTTGCTGTAGAAATTGGGTACATTAGGTACATTAATACATTAGGTATTTAGCATTATGTGAGAAGAATAGGTAAGAAGTGGAGTGATCTGTAAAAGAGCATGAGATTTTGGGCACAGCCAATCAAGGAATATGGAAAAAGATACAATTTAAATGGCAAAGTTACCTGCATGTCTTAAAGACCCCTGCTTCAAGGAGGCTGATGAGGGCCTCCTTTCTTCTTTTGTCAAGCAGACTGCAGTGGAGGCACTGCCAAGGCCTATGACCTTGACTTTATAGAAGAAGAGAATCATGTATTTCTAAACTTGAAAAACAAAACAAAACATGAGCCTCCACCTCAATCCAGTGAGTATTAGGGATGGTTTTTTTCTTCTGCAGTTGCCTTCTGGATTAATGGCAGGATAAGGATAACCTGTTAGGGAACAGAAGGAATCTCTGTTTATTAACACCTAAGAAATACTTGTTCCTTTGACCCTTATCATACCTTTTTAATGTTATTGTTTAATTGTTAATTTAGTGCAGGGTGTTTATAATAATACAGCTTTTTAAGTACATAGTTTATGTCACTGACCAAAAGCACCGGTATAAATTACTCAAAGCATTCTAAATGGATTCTAAAACATTTTTGACTGTACCCCCTGCTTTCACCCCAAAATATTTGCATGGTGCTGGTGCAAATATAGAAGGAGATTGTATAGTATGTATGAAGTAGTTTTTGTTGTTACCAGTATGGGATCTTAAAGGTAATTCTTGGACCATGTTTTTAAAAGCAGCAACCTTGCATGAGCAAAAAAACCCATTCTTTGACTAGCTATTCAGTCTATGATTCAGTCTTGTTAGGAGGTATAACCTCATATTAATCAGTGAATCTTATTTGAAATGGATGGATTATTAGGAGTCACTAACTGCTTTGAGTATTGATTGCCTTTTTTGCTGAGTGTTAGTGGGGTTGTCTACAGAAAATGGAGTTTGCTGGTAAACTGGTGCTCTAACAAAACTGTTTACCGGGCTTTTTATTTTTGTTAAGTAGTAAAGGAAGCCAGAAGAAGTTGTGACCAAAAAAGGGTTGATTATTTTAACTAGTCTGACCAATATTTTGTAATTAATAATTTTGAAAGGGGAAATAAATGTAGACATTTCTGTTATGACTGTAAGTACTCCGAAAGAGTCAGTTCTGTAAAAATAATTCACCCAGCATGCAGACTAGAAGATTGAAAATAATGTTTAAAAGCTAAATTTTGAAGAGTTTATATTGAGCAGATAAGCTTTCAGGTTCCTCTTTGAATGCATGGTAGTGTGAACCTTTCAATACTTTTGGGAGATTGAATGCCTTCTAACACGTCTTATAACAACATATGTTCTATTTATTAATATTCCCCAGAAAACTGTAATGTAACCATAACATTTTATTCAGTTTACTGTTATGACCCTTGTTGGCAAGACAGCATAGGAAGTTTCTGGCCTGGCAGTTTTAATTTTGACTAAATGGAGGCACTTGCCAGGCTTTGGTTTGTCTGCTGATTTCCAAAAGAGCTGTTTTGACATTTGTGCCTGAATTGCTGGTGGTCAGGCTTGCTTGAATACGCGATTGCAGTGTGCATACAAGGTTCATGACAGTTCTGTCCTTTCAAAGAAGTCAAGTTGCGTAATCAATCAATGGCTCCACGTTACCAGCAAGCAGGGGTTGGCAAACTGAGACTGCTTTTGATAGTTCCATCAAGTTCTCAAACAACAATGCAAGAAATTGGTTAGAAAGTGGTCTTCTTCCAGTATAAATTTTTCTTCATATGGTAGGTCATCATGGCTCAGACCAAGCTGGAACTTTGCTATCAAAATTGCTTTCTAGTGCAGGTTGACTTGGTTATATCCTCAACTGCCTGCACTAGTGACACACTAGGTACTGCCTTCTGACAGAAATTTTCAATTTAATAATTTTGGAAAACCTTGTGGGAAGAGGCTAGCTGAAGAGCATCTCCAATGTCATTCATTTTGTTTATTAACTGTCAGAAATGGAGCTCTTTGGCGTTTTTCTGAGCCATTATGAAGCTTTTAATAAACTACTCATCTGGTTGCCATGAAGCATAACAAACTGTCAGGGTCTTACTGTTGCTTCATGTTGTCTTCATGTACTTCCATGAGACTGGAATTTCATCTGCCCACTTTCCTGTTTAGGTACCTAGCAATAAACTTGCTCTCCCTGACCCTGGTCAGCAAAAAGCTGAATTATGTTATTAGAGATACTCCGTAAGTAGATCATATGCTCTGTCCATTCTGGTGTTTCTTCTTTGGAATGGCACATCTAGGTTTATCATGGCACAAGTTGTTTCCAGGTTTCCAAAACACACTAATATCTGAAAATTTTAAAACTCTAGCAGTGTACTGACTGTTCATATACTGTACCCTTGAAAAAGTAGCAAGTCCTAATGATGGCTGGAGCCATGTTTCACTCATTTCATTTGTAGCTAGCACTTTTCTTTGCACCACCCAAAATGAAAGCTATTAGGCAGCCTTAAGCAGTGGTGGTTAGCAATAACAGCTACTTAGAAATGAGAGAGTACTTATTGTTACTGGCAATAACCATGGTTCTTTTAGATGCTGTCATTGTTTGAATTCTACCACACAAAATCCATCCTGTTTTGGGGAAGCCTTAATGACATAGGCTTTGGCCTGCAGGAAGATCTTAGCATCTGGGATTAGAAAAAGAATCATTACCTAGTTTAATGAAATAAAATTTAGAAGCTTACAAATAACCTCTCTTGGAAAATACATTCTTGTCTGTTAATAGGCTGATGTGACAATGCTTGAATATATTTTGGAAAGCTATAGAAAAATGTGAGAGTTATGTTTTTGGGTCACATTGGCTTCAGCTTCATGTAAATAAGTGCCTTTTAATTTTTTTTTTTTTCACTTTTGAAAATTGGTTTGGGAAGAAATGCAGACACTGAAAAGGAGAGAAAACTATTGCCAGCTGTAAAGGCTGCTTTGATACGACTTCTTATACAAATACTTCCCTCCAGAACTTCAAATATTAGACTTTCAAGGAAGAAAACTTGATACCAGTGTAAAATACCATATTTGCTTTACAGTGTGACCTTTGCATATTGGCACTAGTCCTGGTACTTCAATGTGAACATGCTAGATATTATGCTGACACTGAACTAAAGTTTGCCTGAAAAAAGGGAAAAAGATGGAAGAGTCTTAATCTTGATGAAAGTTCTAATGCAAATTAATTGTAAATATATGAGGCTCTCTTAAATGATTGAGACAAAAATTATTTGGTATACTTTACATCATTCAGATGATTTTAAATACCTTATTAAAATATGTTGAAAACTTTGTTACCACAATTCTTTGTATATTTACCCTCTATCAACTTGATTGTTTCCAGTCTGTTTTCATGAAGTAAAATTCCCTGCAGAGACATTGGAGAAAATAATTGTTTTGCCATTCCTAAGTAGATTTTCAGCTAAAACTTAATGTACTATTTAAGGAATTTTAGAAGCAGAGCCTTCTGTTCAGCCTCATAGAAATGCACTTACCTTTTCCAGTAAAAGAAAGCATGAATAGTTGTGACTTTTTCCCCTGTGGAATAATTAGTGTGTAATCAACATTCTTCATAGCTACATGTAAAGCAATGATGACCGACTATTGTTTTGGTCTAGAGAATCAAGTGTTGTAAAGGTTATTCAGCTTGTCAAGCTGCAATGTTATCTGTAACATTGGAACAATAGTTGGTGATACAGAATGGTTGGCTTTGTAGTGTGAATTCTAGAATGTCAAGATTGTGTGACCTAAGGCTGTAGTTCAGTATAAACTTGTCCTTCTCCTTCAAGTGGTTTAGAATATTTTGATAGGGTAACTTATTTTTAGAAAATACTTTAATACAAATATATAAATAGATTTTATACATCTATATTTTATTTAATATCATATAGACTTTATACAGAATTGTCGATCCATTATGCAGGAGCACCGGTACCATCTGTACCCTTGCAACCATCATGGCTGGGATAAAACAGGTTGTTTGCTTAGCTAATTTGAGAAGCATGCGTGGGTATCCAGCCTTCAGGTTGGGTTTGGAACTGTTGCCAAAAAAATAAGTGTTGGAATTTCTGCTTTGGTCTCACATTTAAGAGAAAAACTTGGCTTTGGGCCTTATGAAAAGGTGTCAAAATCAATGAATTTGCTGCAGTACTGATAGCACAGGTGAGTTCTGAAACTGTGGGGAAGAAGGGAGAGCTACAAAATGTCCCATGTTACTTAGTGCTGTAATGAGAGGCTAAGTTTGGGTTTGATCTGAATATTTATGATGTTTACTTTTAAAAATCATAATTCTTCAACAGCTTTGTTCAGTAGACTAACATATTTAGACTATATTGTTCCATGAGATCTATGTAACGGAAAGGGACTAATGCAATGCAAATACACCTACGCAGACAGAAAATGAGAAGGAATGTTAAATAAAAGCTGAGATGTCACAATGTGCGATTCTAAAGTACCAAAACAGATAGTTTTCTTTGTAGAAGTTGAAAAGATTAAAACTGGCTAGTTAATTGTGGCATGTAAACAGAAAGTGGAGAGTGAAGATTTCACTGTGGCTGTGGAAACACTTGACTGTGAGAGCCTGCATGAACCTGTTCCAGAGAAAGCAGTCTGCAGCATGATGGTACTGAACTTGAAAGGATTTCCAGTTTTCCAGGGGAAGAAAACTTCTAAATAGAGTGACTTTTAGGGATTTTCATTATACTGTAATAATCAGTGGTTTGTATATTGACATTTGCTATGATAGAATGTTGGCACACCTGTAATAACTGCTTCTGTTCCTGTCCTGTTGCTTACATTAATGCCTCACCGTGCAGCTCTGTCAGGCAGTAGGAAAGCTTTTGCTGTCTTTAAAATGTTACTTAGTGTTTGTTTTTAGGGATCATCTTTGCTATGATAGGTGAAGAATAATATTGTATATTCTCAGAATGCTTGTGTAAATCAGGAAAAGATGTTCATTTACCAAATGGAAACAAAAAGAGAGAGTGTAAGAAAATAATATATTGAGGATTATTTACATTAGGATTAGTATGGTGGTCTGTGGGAGAGCAGGGTTTTTAGAAAAAGGGAGTTTGAGAATCTGAATCTCTTTAGTCCTAAGTGCCTTGTTTTGTGCATGTGACAATTTTTTTCAATATTGACAAATATTAACTTATCTGTTATGGTTCTATATATTTATTTATATGGTTCTATATGGTTCTGTATATGTATTGCATTTTAAATTGCAGCTTGCATGTGCTTAATATCAGCTCTTTATATTGTATTGCTGTTCTCACAATAGAACATCACTATATTCAGCTGCAGTAATTTAGTGTATGTGGGAACTGTTTCAGGATCTGTGCTTCAAAGTTGACTTGGGCTCTTAGTTCAGAGGAAACCTGCTCTCTGCAGTTGTTCTGCATAATTGTCTTTTCCCTTCCTGGAAAGCTAGTTTATCTGTTTCATATATTTTACAAGATTACTTCTTATCTTGCTTTTGTAAACAGTGCTTTTCAGACAAGATGTTCAGAGCTGGTATCTGTGCAGTTTGTATCCAGCTGCTTATCAGTTCCACCTTAATGGGCTTATCACATATTCTTTGGGGCTTACATGATACTGAAGGGAAAACTCAATTTCTCTCCTATATTTCTATGTCTTCTTTGCCGTTTGCATTCTTCATATTTTCTTTTTTCCCCTAGTGCAATTGCTGAGGAAAATGGCCACACTAACACACCTCAGAAAGGACTGTTACCTGAAGATGCCAGTGTAGCTCCTGGGGTGCTTGAGGCTGTCTCAAAATCTACTCTTTCATCCCAAGTAGTGCAGGTTTCAGAAGAGCAGAATATGCTGCCTACTCCAGCAAAAAAGTCAAGCAAGGCAAAACCACAAATAGATGTAAAAGCAGAGTTGGAGAAGAGACAAGGAGGAAAGCAACTGCTGAATTTGGTGGTAATAGGTAATACTGTTAAATTACATTTTTGACAAACATAAAGTTTAAAAAGTGCATTGATTGAATCTGGAAGTGATACAGAAGCAAAACTGTCCTCATTCCGGGGAAGGAAGATCTTGTACTGTTTTCAGTTGTGTCTGCATTCTTTGGAAGGAGTACCTTCAGATGCCTTTGACTTGGACAGTGAGGTTGACTTAGCTTCCCTTTGAGCATACAGTAGAACATGTTTGGTTTGGTTTCATTGTTGCAGTGTGTTGTTTTTAGTATGAATTTGGAGGTGCTCTACAGCTGTGATGCTAACTGGCTGTTATGATAAACTGTCTCCCTGTGTCTGTCTCACAGGGTTATGAAGTTCTATGGATTACACAAGCATTATTAGTGCATGTGGTGTTCATATGTTAAGTGTATTTCTCGTGCTCTACCTAAATTGCGTAAATGAATAAAATCGCTATAATATTTATTTTCCTCCACAGGACATGTTGATGCAGGCAAAAGTACTTTAATGGGTCATTTGCTCTACCTTTTGGGAAATGTGAACAAAAGAACTATGCACAAATACGAACAAGAATCTAAAAAAGCTGGTAAAGCTTCGTTTGCGTATGCATGGGTCTTGGATGAAACTGGTGAAGAAAGAGAAAGGTAGAAATACATTTTAATGGGAGTTACCTTTTTTCTCTGGAAGAACAGCATTTGTTAGAAAATATTAGTGTGATAAACTAAGCATCGAAATATCAGTTCTTCACATTTGACTTATGTTACTTTTAAAATAAAATCTACAAATTAATTAAATTAGCAATTATATTTGTATGCTTTATAAAATGCCTTTATTGATTTGAAATACAAAATTTAAATTACATTTTTATGTCGAAGAAGTGAATTTTCTGAATTGGTATTTTTGATTGATTCTATTTTCTCTTTGCTCTGAGTTTTTTATTTTTAAAGAAAAACTTTCTGGAGTTATCTGTAAATGTTTCTAATTTTGGGGGGCTTATTTTGTTGTTGGGATTTTATGGTGATTAGAAGTAGCATACTAGAAGTATCTGCTACTACAAGATGTTTTGTCCCTTGAAAGTTTCTTTCTGTCTTGATTGTCTGTAAAGGGAGATGCAGATGACTAACCCAGATACAGACGTGTACAGTAGGTGTTTGCATTTGATGAGATGAATCCTATCCTGTGTGTCACGCAGAACATGTGGTGGTTTAGAGCGATGTGGAGCTGATCCTTCCTTAGCAATCGGGAGTTCTGCCTGTGGATCTTTGCAAACGTGTAACTGTATCTCTATAGTCCCATACCACTTTTTTTTTTTTAAACTCAGCTATGTTTCTCTTGCTCTGATACCTTTTTTCTGAAGAACTAAATATCAAAAGTGTAGTTAGTAATGATTTAAATATGCAATTCCATTTTCATGTTCTCGCTGTGCTTGTTGGGACACAGTCTATGGGTGCATGGAGTTAGTACTGGGAATTCTGGGCGTTTTTCTTATGACTGGATTTACTAAAAGGCAGCTCTAGAGGTCTGCTCTTCCAACAAGCAGGTATCCCTATGGCGAAGGCTAAACCAGTGAAAGATATGAAGTGTATAATTGCATGGTTGTGTTTTTAATAGTTCACTTTATATCTCTGTGAAGTTTTCAAAGCAGTTTTAATGGTGCATTGCATGTATGCTTTGTTTAAGGGGAGTGACAATGGATGTGGGTATGACCAAATTCGAGACACCGACTAAAGTAATTACACTGATGGATGCTCCAGGCCACAAAGACTTCATTCCAAATATGATCACAGGAGCTGCACAGGTAGAGATATTCTAAAATACTATTTCCAGTATCAGTATTATTTTTAACTACTTCTTAAATTGTTTTTTTTTTTCTTTTAAAATCTAAGACGGACTGGAATTATTGATGGCGTTAACATATCTTTGAATTTTCTAAACTTAAAAGGAAGGTGTTTGTTAAACATTAAAGGTAGTTGCTTTATTTTGATGCTAATGTTTGGGAGGAGGGTTCTATTATGCAAGTAATTTAATAGTAAGTTGCAGTTTGATAAAATCACAGTTGAGCTTGAAAGCTATTCAGATGTGTATATGGCTACTCAATGAGTAGTTCTGTGAAAGTCATCTTGTAAGTAAAGATTTTAAGTGATTTTTTGGGCTTAAAGAAAAAGGGTTTTACAGGTCGAACAAAACACATTTTTCTGTTTTACAGTGTATTTTGTATGGGATGAGAAAACATAAATAACAAGGTTTATACAGAATACATCTGTCTTGCCAAGAGGATATTTGCAGAGACTGCGTGGCACTTGTTTTAGGAACATTAGGTGAAGTCAAAAGTATTGGACACTACCCATTGAATTCAGTATGGCACTTACCAGTCTTCTATAAATTACTTATTTGTGGAAATAATACATGAGAGGTGGGGGAAAAATAACATGGTTACATGATATAAAATGAGTGATTGTTTTTTCCTTCACTTAAAGGCACTCTTCTTTAAATAATAAAATTGACTCTCCAAAGCAGAGATTTAATTTTTTTTTTTCAAAAGCTAAGCTGTGTATAGGTTTTTGCTTTGTGTGTGTCATAACAGTCTCAAATATGGGTTATATATTAAGATCTTTGTTGAGTACTTGGATGAGTACTGCTACTATGATATTACAGATAGAGAACTACACTGTAGGGAGACTGGTTTGTCCCAAGTTCTGCTTTAACTGTGAAGCAGAGCCTGAGTGAGGATTCAGACCTTGTGATGTAGGGGTTAGGCTGCAGAATAGTCAGAAGTTTGCCAATTATGGTGTAGTGCTTTATACAGCCGTCTATGTGGTAGAATATGTGTTGTAGCAATTTTATGAGTTTTAAAATTAGAAGTGGATCTTCAGTTTCAGAGCAGTGGAAAATGTTGACTCAGATGTGCTATTTTCTTTACAACTGTTATTTAAACAGTTTTTTCATTTAGGGGAAAAGTAACACAGGCAGAAGTATTAAGAGAAGAGTTGCAGATCCCCCAGCAATTGTATCAGTTCAGCAGAAGATGGGGCTGACCACATAAAGCTTGGTATCTTTGTGTTCCAGCTGTCAGGATGATGAGGGGCTGGTCTAAGGAATCACTGAAACTTTGCAACTTTCCATTGCCTGTTAGAGTAGGCTCAGTGCTGAAGCAATGGCTGGAAATGGCTTTAGTGCCTTTTTATTGTGGAGAATGCTGCTTGGAGGTGAATCCCCAACTGCTGTTACGCAAAATGCAAATCACCCTTATCAAGGCCAGCATCTGGCCTTTGATACACATTCAGTAAGTCCTGAGGTACTGTTTTTATAACTTATAGTGTAGAAAATGCAGGATGTCTTTTTTTTTTTGAAGGAGAAGTTCACTGCAATGCACTTCTGAGGCTGGGAGCTCTGGGGAAATTCATCAGTCATCCTTTTCCCGTTCTCACACTCCTGCTGTCTCTGAATGAGCTGTGGGGATTTCATGCCTACAATGAGGCGAGGGGAGTTCAGAGTCAAGACTCAGTTCCTTTTCTTGGCATTCTGAAGCATGGGCGTTTAAGGAAAGGGAGAAAGTACCACTTTTTCTTCTCGCTTTCCATTATGTCCATCTCCTCAGGCCTGTGAAATTGTCTTACACCTGCCTGTTGACACCAGTACCTTTGTTACTCATGTCTGTTGCCCTCACTTAGTACGTGATGATGATCTAACTAGCAATTACTTACCAAGGCAGGAAAAATACAAGAAATATTTAGCAGCATTTAAGGCTGACAGCAAGAGCTGTGTTTTTTCGCAGTGTTTACATGCTGATTTGTGCAGCTCTGTAGACTATATGCTCTTAATGCTTTGGCAGAGAGTTTGTCCGGGTAATAAAATAGGCTACTTTGTCTTTCCCGCCTTGTGATTTTGGCATGCTCCAGTGTGTTGAGTGGACTGTGAAGCATTCACATCCAGCATACAGTCAGCTGGTTGTCCCAGTGGTATAGTATGGTGATTTGTTTGTTATTTTTGCAGCTTCTCACTAACAAGGTGTCCAGACTGAGGCAGGGAGAACTGGACATTGTGCTCATACATTGTGTTCTGAAGCTTCTGAGCACAGGCTGCTTTTGTTTAGCTCTGTGCAGCATCCTCAGTGGGTAGATTGAAGGGGGCAGGTTCCCCAAACCAACACTTTTCTTGTATTTAGCCAGGAGGTGCTGATTTATGACATGAGATGGCATAATGCCGTAATATCTCACCAAAGTGGGTATGATACAGATGGGACCGAGCAGTTTCAATTACATTTGGAGCACATCAGGATTCCTCCTCTGTAAAGTACGTTCTGTGTGAAATGTTACTGATTGAGGTATTTACCCAGATTATTTCCACCTCTTAACCACTTTTGCTTTTTTTTTTTTTTTTTCCTTTATACTGTAGGCTGATGTGGCAATTTTGGTTGTGGATGCCAGCAGAGGAGAGTTTGAGGCAGGATTTGAGACGGGTGGACAAACTCGAGAACATGGATTATTAGTGCGTTCTCTTGGAGTGACACAGCTGGCTGTTGCAGTCAATAAAATGGACCAGGTACACGTTTAATTTCTGCATTTAAGTGAAGGGCTTCTGTCTAGATTTGTGGACAGTAAGTTTAAGGATCAGTATTGTGAAACTAATAATAAAGCACGGTTTCTTTGTTTTCCAGCTCTGTCCCTTATATTTAGACTTTACAATGCCATTTTTTTCATTTATGGGTGTATTTTCACAGTACACAGAAGGTTGATTTTGGTGCTAAAATGAACAGGGGTCCCTTTTGTACTTGTGGAAATCTCACATAACAGTTGATCTCAGTGGCATCTGCAAAATCATCTTGGTGGTCGTTCAGGTCAAGACCCCAGTAGTTTTATTTAAATGTGTAAAGTGTGTTAAAGATTACTATTTATGTTTTAAGTTATTACTGTGTTGAATATATCTTGCTGAATCTGAGTTTTGTGTAAACTTAAAAAAAAAGTTGCTGTTGAAATTAAAATGGCTTGCAATTTTAGTGGT
Organism: Oriolus oriolus; assembly: GCA_013400235.1. Taxonomy (NCBI): domain Eukaryota; kingdom Metazoa; phylum Chordata; class Aves; order Passeriformes; family Corvidae; genus Oriolus; species Oriolus oriolus. The sequence continues at coordinate 92,401 of VXBT01009180.1, forward strand.
GTGTTGTTTGTGATCAGTAATTGCTAATGTGTATGCTCTTATATATTCAAGTATGAATGCACCTGGAAATCTCATGTTTATAAATACACATCTGTTTCTATTACAGAATTGATGACATGCAGCTGTATGTGCAAGTCATGGTTAAAAATCTATCATTTTGTTATCATATCATAATCTATGCTTTATTTTAGGTCAATTGGCAACAGGAAAGATTTCAGGAAATTACAAGTAAGCTTGGCCAATTTCTTAAGCAAGCTGGCTTTAAGGTAATATATTAGTCACACCTTTGTTGCTTTGTTCAAGTGTTTGGATGGGATGGGCTTTTCCTACAGTCAGGTTATTTTGTGTCACTTTCCTGCTACTGCTACGTACATGTAATATAGCAGATTCATTTTCTTACTGGTAGGGTGACATTGAGCCCTGGATAAGGGTAGTCAGTTCTTTAGTACTCTTTGTGTCATCATCTTTGTTTAGGTCTGTTGAGTCTTTGTGGTACTCGGATCACTTGTAATTTCTTGGGATTGTTGTCTGCAAAGCAGCAGAGACCAAGAATGGTCTGTCTTAATGTTCAGGATTACATGAATGACAGTAGAGAGTTTTATACTGGAGCAGGTGTCAGTGTGGATTAGGAGCTCATGAGAACCCTCTGCTCACATTTTCTCAGTTCCAACTGCTATTCATTTGGACTGGCTGTGGTCTTCCTGCAATCTCTATGCATAAAGCAGCAATTCAAACCCCAGTTTTGCCTGTCAGACACAGTGGAGTTTGTTACCTGAATTCAGTTTCCAGTTGTCAGTGTTGATACCATCATGTTTAGGTATCTCCAGCTCTTTGTTGGAGCAGAGTGATCAGGCAAGAGGTAACCACTGAGTAACCTGCCTTCTCCAGGGGAAATACGAATGTGACAACTATTCTTTTAAAGTTTAGACGCGTAATATTTAAAAAATGCACCTCTTGCTTCTGCTAGGAGATCCTGTTCTTAATATATGCTTCACATCTGTTTGTTTTCTTTATTAGGAATCAGATGTGGCTTATATCCCAACAAGTGGCCTTGGTGGTGAAAATCTAGTCACAAGGGGTCAGTCAAGTGACCTCACAGAATGGTATAAAGGAAAGTGTTTGTTAGAGCAAATTGGTAAGTGCAATTTTCCTCACTTAAAAATGAATACATCTTAATTCTGTGTGTGTTAAAACTTTTATTTTGGGGAATATGTGAGACAAAGTCATGTGAATGCAACATAATCAATTTCTCTAACTGAGAAGTTGCTGAGGTAGACATTATATACAGAAATTCTAAAAGATCTTATCAATTTATTTGCAGATTCTTTCAAGCCACCACAGAGATCAGTGGATAAACCATTTAGACTGTGTGTTGCTGATGTTTTTAAAGGTTGGTTGTTTTTATAATATTTTTACCATCATTTCACCATATTTAACAGAAGTGTTGAAAAATGCTGTCAAAATAAGACTTAAAGTTGGAACTTCATATGTATCAGTAGTCTTGGACCAGAATAGTAAGTTTTCAAGTACTATTCCTTGTCAGATTTTAAATAGTGCCCCTGGAGGTGAAACACACTGGAAAAGAAATTGAGGAAGATAATCTGCATGACCAGTTATTTGTGTATGTAATGAGTTCAGAGTTCTGTGGGACAGAATGTGGGACTTTCCCAAACTGGTTCTGCTGGACTAAATCAATGTTTCTCAAACTTTTTATTAGTGTAGCTTTGGGCTCTTTTGCTTTCCAGTCCTAGATTTTAAACAAGTTTGTCTCGTTCCTTTTCTGTTCATTGTTTTAATTGTAAATACTGACACATTCTTTAATTTTTGTATAAAAATTAGGGCAGGTGAGGTGGAAGAAAAAGGTGGTGGTGGTGACACTATTACAACCAGCCAAGGGTTTAACAGCGAGCTATTCCCTAGCATTAATAAAGATAGGAACAGCAAGAACTATAACCAGTTCTTATTTTGATTGTCTGGAGAAAATAGTCTGCCTTGAGCCTGTAAGATTTTCATGGCAAACTTGATTTTTTTTCCATTTAGTCATTTACAATTGCAGGTAACTTAGAAGAAACAGGGTTTCTAGACCCATCCCATTTGAAACACTGAGGTCCCTTGAGAAATGTTGCAAACTAAATGACAGCACGATTTGAAGAGTTGTATGTCGCAAGAGTCCCAAATGACGACACAGAGTCCAGCGTTCGAGAGAGTAAAGTGAAGCGGAGTTTTTTTATTATTTTACAAAGCGGCTTATATCTTTTAACTCGTTTGAAGTTTACAGAAATGTCAAGAGGCTATTGGACCTTTGGTCAGCCACCTACCAAATTCATTGGTTACTTCTGCCAACACCTATTCTAAAATATTTTTCTAAGCAAGAATGATAACAAACTGCAGCTGCACAAAGCTTAATTAATTTACAAAAACTCCCAGCATTGTTTATAATAGTTTTGCTTGGGAAAAGAGAGAAAGAGAGAAATCTCACAGAAGTGCTGGGAAAGTTAGAAGGCTTCACTGCTGACAGCTTTTCCAGCAGTCACAGTTGTAAATATTTGTAATCAAATATGATTATTTAAGTTCATATTTTAAGAAATTTTATGTTATATTTAGGGTGTTTATAGGGAAAGTACAAAAAAAATCAGATGAAAATACTGATTGTAAGTGGAAATAACCAGGTTTGTGCAATTTTCATGTGGGCCTTTGAACAAACACTAGATATTGTACATGCCCTTGGTTAACTGATTTAACTGAAGCCATAATGCTAAATATTGAAAACTTGCATGGGAATTTACCCTAGTGTGATACCACTGGTTTTGTCATCTATGCCATCACTGTGTTTATTTTTTCTTTTTTAATTTTGTGAGCTGTGGGAAAGTGTGTTAGGATTATTGATTGAGATCTTTAAAAATACTAGCACAGCTTTTCAGCTGCAATAATAATTTTTGTGTTGAGTGAAGTTTTACAAAATGAGCAATTTTGACTAAATCTGTTTTCTAAAGTATGCAAAAAAAAAAAGACTTTGGAAGGGACTCAATTTACATATACAGGGTTTATCACTATATGTGGCCTTTCAAGTGTTTTTTTAGGCTATTTTTTCTTACCTTATGATCTCAAAACTTAATTAACTTTGATGCCACCAGATGAAGTAGCTGCAGTAACAGTTGGTCTCAGCTCTGTTCCAGTACCTGTGCATGCTCAGGAGGAGCTGTCCATAGAAGTATGCAAAAAGTGAGAGTGCCGAGCGTACTTCTAAATGGTTTGGAAAACCCCTTTCTCTGTTAAGGCTGCCCACATATATGATTCACCTGCTTCAGCCAGATTTTAGCTGTTATCTTCCACAGTTCTCCTAATACTGATTCTCTCCAGGCAAGCTATCTCCTGATCTAAGAGGTCCCTGTAAATCCCTTTGCTGTTGCATCAGTCCGCACTTACCATATTATAATTCTGTCTAGGGTATGACTGATGTGACCCTAAAAAAGCCTTGTCCACCAACCAAATCCTGAGGACAAAGAACATGTGCTGGCAGAACCCAAATACCATAACGCACAGAAACTGGGCCATTTTTTATGCCCTGATTCTGTCCTCCACTGTCCAATTTGCACTTACACTGATTTATGGGGGAACTGAAGGAACTTGACACCTTTCAGGAAGCAATCGCCATGGGAGTTGGTGAAGCTTCAAATACCACGTTGGTTTACCAAGCCAGACCTGGTGATGATGTGAACAAAAGATAAATGGCTCTCGATTGTGCTTGGGATTGGTTAAGAACTTGGGACTGGTTCATGTTTCTGGTTGCCACCAGTGCTTGCAAAGCCAACTTCAGGTTCTTTAGTGTACCATATTGAGGTGCTATCTGTGACGTGACTTGAGTATTCTTTTTGTAGACAGGATCAGCTTTGACAGTTTTCTGTTTGACGTTTGATGTCATCTGTCAATTATCTGTGTTCATCTCATTTGCTGGAATGAGTAGAGGAAAATTAGCATGCAGGCATACTGGTAATATTTTTCCAGGTAGAAAGATAGAAGCATTCATTACATGGACGCATTCATCAGTATCTATGATTAATGCAAAGAGCAAGTTGGTAGTAAGTGACCTCAAGATTTGAGATCAACTTGTTCTTTTGAGTTCAGCTTTAAATTCAGCTTTTAATTTAATATGAGACACAAAATACTCAGATGCTTGCTTATATAGCTGAATTCTGATCAGCAAAAGCTTATTTGCTGTGTGTGTGGATACTAAAAATGTCATCGTACAATCAGTTCAGAGAGTTCTTTTTAAGCATGTGCAAAACACATGCTAAGAAGATGAGGCATTTGTTAAGGTGTATGCATGAATGTGCATGTGTAGCATATCTGTGGAAAGTAACTGGTATATCATTCAAATGATGAGCAGAGTGTTAGGACATGAAGAAGAAAACTTTGCAGATCTTTTATTTGGAAATACTTAAATCATCTCCAGTTATAATAGTTTCTCATATTAAATAGGCCTGAATCATTCTTTGACTTTTCCAGGAGTAAAAGTAATGTGCAGACAGAGTATGTAGGATTCTGACTCAGTTAAACAGTAAATGGCATAGGAATTTGCACCTGTATGCATGAGAATTATTACAAGAGTTCTGTCATATGCCTTTTACCTGTAATTATAGTGAGAAAGTGCTGAATTAAATAATATTGCTAGAAATTAAGGGGCTTCATCTAATACTGAAAAAACTAAAAAATATTCCTTTATGTACCAACATTTGTTTGAAGAAGAGTATTTCTTCCTTAGTTCTGAAAAACATAAGATCTAGAGGTTTTGAATATAATGTTTCATTTTCATTATGATGTGCAGCTTGCTAACTTGCAAGTACTGAACACTCTGCTGGGAGGGTGAAAAATCTTCATTATATTAAAAACTTGTCTATGCATTGGTGAAGGACTAGCTTGTGATGGGAAATTGACTGTATTATGAGGTTTTTTGAAATTGTTGCTGTGTTTATTACAGACCAAGGGTCAGGATTTTGTGTGACTGGTAAAATAGAAGCAGGCTATATTCAAGTTGGAGAACGACTTCTGGCAATGCCTCCCAATGAAACTTGCACTGCAAAAGGTACAATCTTCAGAAGCATGTTTACTTTCAGGTCAATACTGGGCTAGAAACAGTTACTGAAATGGTAACAGACTGTCAAACTGATACTAACTGTCAAACATAAATTGTGAAAGCATAAAACGAATTTCTTTAGATGTGACTGTGTCTGTATAAATATGTCTGTGAAGAGTATGTGAAATCTTGCATGCTTTTTTTTTTACCATATCAGATAATCCAAATGTTACAGCCTTGTGGCTTTTGACATTGCTTTATGAAGAGCCTGTAAAAGCATTTGAGTTCTAGCAATATCTATAAAGATATTCAGTACAGGAATCATTAGTAATCAACTGTACTGTGGAGTGTTTCTGCTGTTAAAGAGCATGAAGATGTTGAACAACCTTTAGAAATTAATCTTATTAATTGGTTGTGAAGAAGCTTGAGAATTAAGTCATCACTCTTGTTTGATGTTGCAAGATCTGTCACTGATCCTTTCATAGCATCTAACTTTCAGGATATCGTTGTCTTGAACAGCTAGAAAAGAGAAGAAAATTGGATTTAAATTTCAATATATTTGGTTTCTGAAAAGAGAAATAGCTAGATATTAAGTGCTTAGCTGTTTCCTGATTAAGTTTGCTGTCTTTGTACTGCAGAGTTGGGTTTTGTTTCATATGCAAATAGAAAGATAAAATTATGATTTTCCTACATTGACCAGTGAATAAATAATTGAGTCATTGAGATATGAATAGATTTTTGTATCTAAGTATTTAGCCTGAATTCAGCGGTGTGTTGGTTTGGTTGTCTGTTCTGTTCCAAACCCAGCTTGTTCAGTGCTAATTTGGGAAGCTCTTCAATCTATCAACTTATTGAGTTCTAAGCACATTTTTCACATGCACAGGAATGTTACAATAATGTGGATGGATTTGGGTAGCAGACCACTGTAGTCACTCCTCTGTGTGGGGAGTGGAGGAAGTACCATGGAAAAAGATGTGTTTTGTCTGAGTATCTCCAGCAGCACGATTCTATGGTTTTTCTTTTGTACTGCCTCTCCTATGACTGAAATGCAAATGAAGGTTGGGGATATTAGTTCATTAAGCATGTACTATTTATATTTAATGTAAAGCAGTAATAATTTAGTTTAGCATACAGTATTTACTAAAGGCAGCGTGCACATTAGGATTCAAGTTGTTCATTTCAAGAGGCTGAATTTCATTCATTCTGTGATAGTGACAGATATATGAAGTAATTATCAATGCTGCTTAAAAAAATCGTACTTAACATGCTTATAGTTGAAACATGCTTTCTGGCATGTTTTTGGCAAGTGGTTTTGGGAACATATCTGCAAGTCAAGAGGTACAATCTGCAGCAAAATAGAACTAGATCCTATAAATATATGCAGTATTTCTAAAAATCAGTTTTTTTCTTTCTCTCTTGGTGTCCACCAGAAACCTCAGAATGTTCAATCAGAGCAATTAGTCTTGTCCTCACCCACCGGCTAGGTTGTCATTTAAAGAAATTAAAATACCTAAAAATCAGAATTAAATTACTTGTAAAGGTGCTTTCTAATAGATGCGATGTTGCGAACGAAAGGCTTCAGTTACGCTTTTTTATGAAAGAGTCAGCAAACCCACTTAAGGTAAATGAAAGTTGACACAGTACCATTAAGGTATATGAAAGATGCGGTCTAGGGTGTGCGTGTGGCTCAAAGGATGGGTGGGGCAGATATGGAGATATTAGTACTACAGCGTTTTCAGGATTGCGTCATCTGTGCCGGTGACAAGGGCCAGGTCCCCTCCTCTGGCTTAAATAAGGCCATGTTATGGTGCAGGGTGTGGTGAGAGAGAATAGTGAATCCTCACCAAGGGGAAAGAAAAGCTTCCTCGGTCTTCTCAGTTAAAAAGCTTTTACTCTCAACCCATTCATACTGAAAATTGATGAGTAATGGTTGATGAAGCACAAATGGCCCAAACAGAGCTGTTTGTTTGTAGCTCAGAACCTAGGTACTTCACTGTGAGGTTCTGTTCTTACTCATTTCCAGGAATCACACTGCACGATGAACCAGTTGATTGGGCTGCAGCAGGAGATCACGTTAGTCTCACTTTGACCGGCATGGATATCATCAAAATCAAGTGAGCAGAACTGGGTTTCAGTCTAAGTAACGGTTTGTTTTTAATGAAAAGCTATATAACTATTACACTGGGCTGTATTACAGCGGTTTACTTGAAGAATGATGTGGCTACCAGGATATTTAAAACCAAAGTGATGCATATCACCTGGCTTGCATGTACAAACGTTGGAGACATCTGCTACATGTGCAACGGCAGCCTCAGAAGGATACTGTCAGTTTTCATCCTTTGCCCTAGTGCTGACACCAGTAACCTTCCAAGCCCTTTTCTTTTAGACTAGTCCTTGGACATTTTAATTGCCAAATAAATTAAACCCGTGTTGCTAAACAAAACACAAAATTTTTAAAGAACTTCTCAAATTATCAGTCATTCTAACAAGGCACATCCAAACTACTGCCATTTTGTACTAATGAGTAAATCTGTACAAGTGGAATTGATGGAAACTGTATATTCAACACATTTAGCTGCTTGTAAGATTTGTTTTCCTAAGTGTTTTGCTGAGGGGTGGTCTGATAGTGAGACACAGCAAATCTCCTTGTGTCTTTTGCAGTCTGTAGGTTTCATGCTAAGCGTTAGCCCCAAGCTTTTAGGTGTCAGTTGTTGTTCAGGCCAGATAATTGGATCCATAATTTGTTCTGCTTCTTTACATTCCAGTTGGACTTCAGACAGCAAACTTTTGAGCTACTCTTTGAAAATTTCCTTGCATTGATAGCTTTTCAAATTTATGCTCTGATTTAAGAGAAAAGTGCAGGTATTCTGTATTGCCATTTCATAGTGGGGTGCCATTTCTCAGTGGTAAAAGGGTGAGGGAAGTCTTGTTCTATTTGTTGAATGAAGTCTTGAGTCAATTTGTTACCTTGATGTCATTCATCTTTTGGAGATCTGTTAGAGTTGTCAGGAAAAGCTATGAATTTTCAAGTCCTCTTGATATTGATGAAATTTGATGTGTATGTTTAATTGTGCTGTTTGTTCTCTTCTGACATGTTTTCCTGTGTGGGATTAATTTTCCTTTCATTTTAGATGGCTAAAACTAGCCCCTGTGAAAAACCTGTGTCTAGTCTGCTTACTAACTTGCAACAAGCAGCAGCCTTCTTGTGACTCTATGTAGAATGTTTTGGAAATGAGTGCTGCTGAGAGCTCAGGTTTTGAGACCTGATCATGATGTTCCCTTATTATCCAGAAAATATTTGAGCTACAGGCAGCAGTACTGCCATTTCGGGGACCCTACAGTATTTTATGATATTGAACGGAAACACTGAATCTCTGAATGAAAGTCTAATTCTTAAAAATATCTACGCACAGGAAACAATGACATTTTCAGAAACTGGTTAGCAATGGACGTAATTGTTCACTGAACTAGACAGAGCCCTTCATGCATACACACAAAATAAGGTAGACATTGTCTAGGAACTCATTTCGTTACAGGCTTTAATACAGTGTTCCTGGATATCCACACACCCACAACCTCTCCACCACCCCAGTTATATTAAAGTGGTGTTGCTTTTCCTTTGCTTGCCTTCATCACTGCACTGGAAAAGGATAATTATTTAACACTTTTATGTCAAGACATGTCTGTTTGTTTGATTTTTTGTTCTCTCTTGTAGTGTGGGCTGTGTATTTTGTGATCCCAAGGAACCCATTAAAGTTTGCACTCGGTTCAGAGCTCGAGTTCTCATCTTCAATATTGAGGTTCCAATCACTAAAGGATTTCCTGTAAGTCTGTGTGAAATCTGTTCATGGCAGGTTGGTCAGGGCTTTTCCTCTCCATGTTCTACCCCCTGAATATGAGACACATTAAGAATCCAGAAGTCGTTCTGTCTCTCCAGAGGAAACAGATTCTTCTGTAATTCGAAGTAGATAGAAGGGGCTACTGTGGCTGTTTATGCATATTTTTACTGGCTTTTAATACATAGCTAAGCCATTTCAGAGAATGTGAGTTTTACCACAGCTAGGCTTTAGAAGCTCACATCTTGTGGAAATACAGTGATGGACTTAAGTGTAAGATACCTTTTAAAATAAATAAAATATCGGTTCATGCTACAGAACTGCACTGAGGTGGCAAAAGCAAAACACTAAAGGATGAAAAATGTATTTATGATAACATAAAATATGGCCTTTGTGTCATATCGGTAATGATGGCAAAGTTTAGGAACTAGGAACAGTTACTGACAGATGTGAGGCAGACACTCCTGTGAGAGAAGTTTTATAAGCATTTCTTTAAGAAAATCAGTCTTAAAAGAAGCTACTGTTTTCAAGTATTAACACCTAGGATTTCTGAGTATTGTAGGATGTTTAATAACTGCAAAAAATATTTTCAGGTGCTTTTACACTATCAAACAGTAAGTGAACCTGCTACTATTACAAGACTGTTGAGTGTCCTGCACAAAAGCACTGGTGAAGTGACAAAGAAAAAACCTAAGTAAGTGTTTTGAATAGTTAATAATTACTCAAGAAATGGGTTGACTTTTAATACACAGTATATCAAACAAGTTCTACTATGAATCAGTTGTATGTTATAAGAATATGCTTTTATTGTTTTAGTTGGTTTCATGTTTGGATTTCAGTGTGCTTTACAAAGTGAAAAACCTCCTGCCCACTTGATAAATGTGGAGCACCTGAGAAGTACAATGACTTAGGCCTAAGGTCGCTTGGCAGAATTGGGAAGGAATCCTAGATCAGCCGCCCTTCATTTAAAGGATTTTTTTTCTCTCTCTCTCTTTTTTTTTCTTACAGTATTTCTTCTTTTACTGTTAAAGCATGGGATCCTTAAATAATTTTGGAGATGGCTAACTGTCTAAAATATACTTGACTAGACAGTGTGTCAGTGCAAAAGAAATTTTGTGAGTCTTCCCATACAGCTACAGTAACATCCCTCTAGTTATTTAAAGCTGTATTTGGCTAGAAATGCTATTTGATACATACAACATTTTCAGAATAATCCTTTTCCAGAAATTGCATGGCTGAAACTGTTGCAGACTTCTACAAAGCAATGAATTGGCTCTTTAGTTGTGGGGTTTGAAACAAGACTTGATTTCTACTTGATGTGAAAAAACAAGTGTTAATGAGATAATTAGCCTCAGAAAAATTTGTTAAATGCTGTGGTGAGTGCCAAGAAGTTTTTGAAGAAAACTCAGATGCCTTACTAAAATGTATGCTCCAGGCAAATGAGTTTTCAGTCTCATGGTTTGGGTAATACTTGAAATCAAGCTTGATAATTATACTTTGGGCCTTTTAAGGTGATCTTTTTCCATTTATTCAGTGTTTTTTTATTCATTTATCCATGCATATATTTCTGATGGAGTTTTCTGCTTTTTTTACCTGCAGGTTCTTGGCTAAAGGACAGAATGCTCTAATAGAACTACAAACTCAAAGACCTGTTGCTTTAGAGTTGTACAAAGATTTTAAAGAGCTGGGGAGGTTTATGTTACGCTACAGTGGTTCCACTATTGCTGCAGGAGTTGTTACAGAGGTAGGGCATTTTTGTAACAGACTTTCTATACTGTAGAGGAACAATGATACGGTTAAGACTTGTTCTACACCCTCTAGCCCAAAAAGTTAATTATTTCTGCAAAAAAAGAGACATATCTGCTTCAGCAAGATATGAGGAAAACTTGTCATGATTCTGTTTAATTTATTAGGAGTAAAAGTTACTCTATTTAGAATTTCACCTCTTCCCCCTTGAGTTAACATACATCAGTCTTTTTGAAATCTGCCTGTATAAATATACTGGAAGCATTTTGCAAATAATAAGTGTTGACCGTTTTTACTGTGTCTAGGTTGAGTCCAACATCTTTTTCTGTTAAAATTAAAAACAGTTGTACATTTGATTCTTGCTGATGCCTAAAAACATTTTCTGATCCTGTGTGAGAGGAAGCAAAGGCTATGGGCTAAACATAAATGTTTTGTCTTCTACTAGAAGCAAAAAATATGAATGTCCCTCTATCTGTCCCTTTAAAAAATCTTGCTGTGGTTTAGTCACATTAACCAAGTTCAGGTACTGAGAACTTAAGGCTGAGTCATTTAATGTCAAAATTTAGAGCACGAGCATTTCTGGTTTCTCCATGTATGCATAGGAATGATGTGCTAGGTCAGTCAGAGGCATTATGGATCTATAATGCACTTAAAAATCTGTCTGGTCCTAAATAAGTTCCAGAAACAGGATGGATTGCACCCATTTTTCATTAAATTTAAGTTGAGGTGAGTGGGATTCTATTTAGATCTGCAATGTTTAGATCTAGACTAATGTTCATAGAATTGGGACTAAATAAACTCTTTGATTTGTTATTTGGGAATTGTTGTTTTAGTACCTGTCCTCTTGTTCCGAGAATTTAAGCGGAAAAGGAATTTTTTTTTCCACAACTATATAATACTGAAAAACACTGTGATCATTTTACACTTAGTAGTTAATTTTTCACTACAGGATTTTTTCCATTTGTTTGTATTTTTAGATTAAAGAATGACAGTGGTGACAGAATTTCCACCATCCAAGCAAAACTCAATCAGATATCCAAACTTCTGTTTAAGAATCCAATTGTTTCAGTTGAAGGAACAAGTGCAATTAACTGGGGAGATGATGGTGGTGACAAAAGTCAAATTGTGTGAGACATCTGGGGATCCCTTCATCAGTCTCTCCTGCTGCAGAGCAAGATGCCAACTGACAAGGAACTGCAAGTGTTGCACTTCTCAAGAACCTCATGTGCTTCTCCATGTGGAATTTAGAGAAGAGTGATGGAAAAATATTAGAAAGTTGAATTAGAGAAAAAGATTATGAATTATCATGAAACAAACTCCTTACTTCCAGACATAAATTGTTTACATATTTTCTTTGCTTTTTTGCTGCACATTAATTCAGTAAAGTAACTTTATTGGTCTAATATATTTTTAGGTTTGAGTTGAATGCATATTCAGGGGAAAAAAGAACTATTTACCTTGTTTTCAAGAGAATGGCATGTAGTATTATCATGGGATTGTTTTCCCTGTCCCAAAATTTATTTAAAGAAAAAGAAATTTTCTTTTGCTGTGTAGTGGAAGCTGTGCCAACTTTGGCTAATTTTATTTTTTAAACAGTAAGAATAATAAAATAAATTTGTCTGAGCATTTTTGTGTCCCTCATCTTTTTTATTTAAACACTTACCATAACCAAGAAGTTTCAGAGTAAACTTATGAGTTAAAATGCGAAACTGGCATCCAACTTGGCTTTCTGAAGAAATAATTTCAGTTTTTCTCATGTTACTCAGTGCAGCCACTGTGCATACACATCTCTTTCATCCAGACTTAGGGCTCTTTTGAACAAAGGCTGACAGTTTAATCTTGTGGTGTCTGCTAAAGCCAAATTGTGCTGACTTACGCCTGTGACTCCTTCCGGCTTTTCAGTAACGGGGCAAATGAAACCTCCCAGCTGAAAGGAGGGTCCTTCTGCCTCCTCCAGCTCAGGACAGACACACTTTACTACAACTTGGAAGATTTTTTTCCGGTAGGAATTGTGAGAGGATGTCAGATATTTCAGGACCTGTATGTGAGTGCAGAATGGAGACAATTCATCTATGCCCAGAGTTAGTAGTGAGAGGCAGGAACTGAAGCAGTCACTCCAGAGTGTTGGTCGCTGGGGTTAACTGAAGGAATGCTGTGTCCAGACTAGTGAAGAACACAAAAATGCTATGTTTGTTATATAGTTCACAGTCCTTTATGGTCTGTACTTACTCTTCCCATGTAATTTTTTTTGTAGATAACCTTTTTTGCACGTAGGTGCTTTAGCCCCAATTCAGCTGCTACCTGCACTTGACCACATAGATGAATTGTACTGTTGACTGCATGGGTATTTGTAGGAGTATCAGCAATGCTTTATGTGGAAATGACTTTTGTAAAATCTTATTAATCTGAAACACCTTAAAACTGTTACTGCCAAAACTGAGGGTACGAATTACCACTGTTTGTTATGTCTTTTTATAGACCAAAAATTGCACTTTAATATTTGTCAGTTTCAACATGCCCCGCTGTGAAGGTTTTGGTGCCCTTGTTGGATTCCAGAGATTTATAGTGCCAAGCTCCAGCACTGAACCTCTTCCACTTGAGCTTGCCTTCAAACTTTGAAAATGTTTAGGTTGCTCTTAAGTCAGGACAGTTGCAGTCTTCAGTTTTAAGACTTGCATGAGTTCCTTACTGTTTATGGACAAGGAAGTGTGATACAGGAATATAACACTGATAACTCTTCTCACACATGGTTGCATTAAATTTTGAGTCTTGCTTTTCTGTGATAACAGAAAAGCTATTGCATGTTTTCCCGGTTTGCAGCTTGGGAGAAGTGGGGGTATTACCTAATCGAGTTTCAATGTGACTGCACTACCTTTCAACACAGATTTGAACTCTGCCCGGAGGTGCTTGGTTGAAGCATAAATGATTTGTTGTGCAATAGAAGCGTATCGCCTTTCTTCAATCAAAATACGATTGCCTGTTAATCCATGTGAAACTTGATGGCTTGGCAGTTGTCTAGGATGCAAAACTTTCCTAAACTGCTGATTGAGATACTCACAGTCTCCTGATGAGAACATACTGCTCTCTGGGTGTAGTGTTTTGAGTATCTCTAGAGGGCAAGGAGGTGGCATGCAATCAGCCTTAAAGCAATTTGATAATCCTAAGCATTGTCTTGGAGAATATGTCATCTACACACCTCTTACCGGGCAGTTTAGGTTCTTGGGAAGTGAGTGAAAAAACTTACTATATGTAACAGGCTTCTCTGTAATAAGGTGGCTTCCAGTGGAATATCTATGGAAAGGATCACATGAAAGCCAGTGTCTCGCTTTCTTCGTGGGAAAAAAAAAGATGCATTTTCTGACAACATATAACAGTGTACCAGGTAGGATTGTGCTTCTCAGCTGTTTGAATTGAGGGGTCACTCTGCTGTTTGTATTGTTTGATGTTTGGGGATATTGGTGAAAAGAGTTTCTTAGTGCTTAAAATCTTTTTATTTGGTAGGTGAATTGGTTTTGGGGATACAAGGAGAAGTATTGATGACGACAAAACAGTGAACATGAGCTGCAGACATGCTGGCCTTAAGTGTCTTTTCTTGTGTCTACTGACACTTAAAAGCACATTCCTGGCTAGGTGTTTGAGTGTTGAATTATTTTGTTTAGTTGTTGCAAAATGTGTACAAACTGTAACTTGAAGAACTTACTGGTAGGAATTCCCCTGTAAAACTACTATTTTTTCTCTTTTTTTCAGTATTTTATTTCCTATCGACAGAGAAAAGTTGGTTTCCAGCAACTGTGCTGTTCTTCCCTACTTGCTTCAACTCCTAGAAAAGAACCAAGTGTCACAGAAATACTAATTTTTCCCCTTTCCTCTTTCCTGCTGTTGTTGGCCAGGGTTTGTTCCCACTTGTAAGCAAGTGGTGCAGGGAAGATGGAGAGGGAGAGGGAGGAGTTCGGACTCGCTGTGCAAATAGATACAGACATAGTAATCTAAATTGATGCCTTGTTGAAAAAAAATCACAGATGAAGCAAGCAGCCAACGATGGCTCACTCACAGGCTCTCTTAGTGCTGGAAAACTTCATAGGTGGCAAATTTGTTCCTTGCTCCTCCTACGTAGACTCGTATAATCCATCCACCGGAGATGTCTATTGCAGGGTTCCAGACAGTGGCAAAGAAGAGGTGAGTACTATCCACATGTACAAAGGAGTGAAAAATGTTAAATGCATGTAACTATAACCTTTTGAGTGAGAGAAGCTGAAGGTGAGAGAACAAAAAAATGATGACTTCAATGCTTAAACAAGTAACTTCTTGATTATATTGTAGTATTGTGTAATCCACGGCCGTGGCAGAAAGTGCTGTCATTTTTTCAGATTTTGCTATTAGAAAGTTATGGTCTGGATTCTAAGCTGGTGTGAATCAACAAAGCTTCAGTAACTTGCATGGAGCTCCTTCAGCTCATATGGTGGGAGATGCCTCGTGCGTAAGTTAACAATAACACCCAGACAGGCTGTAAGTATAAACAATCTGTAAGTGAGAAGAGTGTTTATTGATCTCTTCTGTAAATAAATTTAGAGGCACCATATGCAGCAAAATGTGTTCTCCCTTAGTGTCTTGATGATTTGCAGTTTTAATTTAAAAGGATTTTTGGCTTGGTGACTCTTCTCTGAAGATGGTAAAAAGCTTTCAGACCTCTCTGGTTTTGGTATTAGCAGTTGGATATTCAGTGGCTGTGATGAGTGTGTTTCCTTATAACATACCCTGCATCCATAGGGTTCCCTGGTCTTGTGTTCTCTACTGGGGTGAATGTTTCCTGGAACTTTGTACATATTCAGGTGGGGATGGGCAATGACATTCATCAGGGGAGCTGCAGTTTCATTGATACTACTTTATAGGGAATCTACAAGTCTGTGTCCAAAATAGTGTTCCAGACTTACTGAAGAGGGAAGTGACTGGACAAGCTTGGATAGTACAGAGGGCTTGGAAAATATTGTCAAATAGTGACAGCACTTTCAAAATGTATTTTAAAACAAGCTACTACTGTGTGTAGCTGTTCCCTTCACTAGCATTTCAGCCTTACTGACATCCTTTCTCTTTGCTTCTCTCAGCAGAAACCTTTGCACTGTAATTTCGACTGGGTAAATATTTGTTAGATTCTGATGACCAAGGGTTAAAGAGTAACAGGCTGGGTTTGTTGGAATACATCTGTGTAAGTTCATTCCAATCCTAATTCTGCCTGAAAAGACTGCTGTTTTATGTGCAGGTGCAAATCTTCCTGTCCAACCATTTGCAAAATCATTAAAACCAGAGAGATCTGAGAATGCTGGAGGCTGCTGTACTGAACTCTAGAGATCCAGTTCAAACATCCTAAGAGCAATGGCTTTTCTCTTTCAGCTTTCTGAGTCAGTGGTTGTGTAGCAATGGGAACCCAGTTTAAAGACCTGTAAATTTGGTGAGTGCTTTAGTCCTGCCTTTAGATACCTATATACAAAGGCTGGGCTCTGCAGAGCTGGCATCCGCTGGTGACTGATGGAATATGCTGAAGAAAATGCAGTCACATACTACTTGAGGTTATCTAGAGATACTAAAGTAAGCATCTAGACCCGAGTTCAACAAAGGGCTCAGGATCCTGGTTTCTAGCAAGGCTCAACGTCCAGTTGCGTATCTTCTTGGTTAATTTTAGTGGGAAGTCAGAAGGTCAAACAAGGGGAGACAGTGAGCCTGTTGCTGACCCTGGAGTTTAACACAAGGTCAGCTGCTGTGGCCATTTCAGCCACTGTCTGCCAAAACCACCGAATGTATTTTTTCCTACCGGTCAGTTTGTTCCCCAGCTAGATGTCTTAAATTCTAAATAGCAGTACCACAGTAAGCTGAGCAGGTGCCTTGTATCTCCAAAAGACAGGCTGATGAGGACTAATTAGTGCTGGCAAATACCTGCTTTGAAAACACTTCTCTTTAAAGAGCCTGGCTCCTGCACATCATCCCCTGCGAAAGCAAACATCATGTCCTGAGGGCAGTTCAGTTTGGAGTGTTTAGATAGCAACCTTTTCGATGGACCTGGATTGTGTGTTGTTTCTCTGTGTCTATCTTGTGCAGAAGAGGAAAGCAGAAGGAAGTATTTCAGACACATGAGTTCATAGTTGAATTCTTACGCGTGTTTTCTTTGGGGCTTGACTTTCTGTGCTGCTTTTTGCTAGTCAAACTAAGTAACTGTTTAACCTTTGTGCGCTCTCTTACTTCTCTACAAATCTCTCTCCTTTTTTCCTCTTACTATTTTCTAGACAAATCTACTGCCACTTAATTCCTTTCTTTGCTAGTTTTCTCTTCTGCCGTCTGTGGAAAAGCAACATTTTTGTCCTTCTTCTAAACCCACTGAAGGGTTAAGAATGCAGACAGTCTTGACTATCTCCTCTCCTGGCAGCACCTGGTGGAAAAGGCCACAGAGGAGAGGACAGATGAGCAGCAGCAGCCACAGGATGGGAGGGTGGAAGAACAAGTTAATTAGTGAAGGTGGTATGGTTTCACAGAGGGTGAACCCTTTCAGGGTAGAGTGGCATCTGCACCGGACTCACTCAGGAAGCTGCAGTTCCCCTTTCCCAGGCCTGGTTTGGTCCTGCTTCAGCTGTTCAGTGGCTGACAGCCTGCTGCCATTGGCACTTGAGCAGGAGGTTGTTGAACTACAGTCGAAAGAGAAGAGTCTGGGTTTCTGAGCATGGCCAGTGATCCATGTAACCCTCTGCATGTTGGTTTTTTTCCCACCTTGCCCTCGGTACCGGTGTTGTTCTGGCTTTCAAACTCTGGGCCTTATTTTTAAGAGGCCCATAAATTCTCATGTGTGTGGGAGGGAGAAGAAGGGGTAGATAGATTTTGTCTTTTTGCTTGCTTGAACTTTTGTGCCCTCATTAGTAAAACATCTTTGGAGTGTCTGTAAATTATTCTGTGATGGTTTTTATAAGACCAGTCATAATCTGAAGGAACAAATTCGGAACTCAGTTTTGTGGAATTGGTGGAAAGGAGCCTTCAGTGACTTCATGAGAACCAGCAATGTGGCAACATTCAGAGAGGTCATAATGGTCTGATTAATATTACATCAGCATTCTCCTAGTTGCTGATTTTGGCAGATCTCCAAAACTGAGTAAATTCTATGCACAAAATTTTAGGAAATCAGCTAAGACAGCTTTGACTAAACCACCACTTGGATGCGTATATTGGACATTGGGAGTATTGAATAAGTAATACATAGGAAGCAAAAGTTGGGAAATAAGCCAGTTAATTAAATATGGAAGGATATTGATGACCATCTTTAGTTAGTATGAGACTGGTAAACATGAAGCAACTGCTTGCAAATCAACAGATGACAGATGCAGGTAACTTCCATTTAAGAGTCCAGAGGAAATGACTGATAGGAGAGGAAGCCTTCTCCTGAATTTTAATCCTTTGAAGACAGGTCTGCTTCAGGAAAGTGCTGGTAATCTGCCACTGTTCAGAAATGTCAGGCTGAAGGACCATGCAGCAGTCATGTACATCTCAAGCAAAATACTTATAAGAGTGGTGTGCATCTGTATAAATGCATATAATGATTCTTACCTGTGGGCTTCCTTAAGTGTCTGATGAGAGAACTGACTAAACCCCCAGAGTTTAGAAAGGAGCTTCTTTTTTTTTCTGTGAGGGCATTAATGTGTTTCTATCTGTGATCAGGTAAGATTAAGTTTTTCTCTGAGTGTCCATTCCCTAAATATATTCTTAGTCCTTGCTTGAAGCAAATGGTGGAAATCAAGAGCTAGCAGATCATGCAGTCCATTTCTTCCCCAGCCCCCTTACTTTCATCATTGCCTGGTGTGGCTGAAGTCCTGTGTTACAGGAGTTATGCATGTTTAGATCGAAGCTCTATTTGCTCTGGGGAGATTCTTGCTCTTTCCTCTATGAGAAACACGATTCTTTTTTGTTTTGGCCAGTGGCACTTGCTGGTGCCAGTTGATCAGTCCAGCATTTCTTCCAGGCCTGGAGGGTGGCCCACAAGTTGCTGTAATTTGGAGAAAAGCAAGAGTTCCAGTGGAAGTTTCTTTTCTAGATATTCTGCTTAAATAACACTTCTTGAGTTATGGGATAGTGTCCTGATGACAATGGAGAAGCTCTAAGGAGTTGTCATCTTCCCAGCAGTATCATCTGGATTATTAGTCTCTAAAATATGAATTCATCTGCTGAATGTTTGATGTTTTCTTGAGCCTTTCATTAGCATTCACCATCCCTCTTTTGCTTTTTTAGGTGGAAGCTGCTGTCAAAGCTGCCAAAGATGCCTTCCCAGTCTGGTCCTCAAAAAGTCCATTGGAAAGATCTGAGATCCTGAACAAATTGGCAGACCTGATTGAACACGACCTGGAAGCATTTGCACAAGCAGAGTCAAAGGATCAGGGTAAAAATTGGAACTGTTGATCTCAAATACAGTGTGCCTTGCTGAATATTGAAATGGAGGATTTGGATGAAATTTTTAGTGTGGTATGAACTGTTGGAGCAAACTGATGTGCAAGAACTTTGAGGAGTTTTGGATTTGGGATTTCTGGGGCTTTTCAGAACTGCTGACTTTGACTTTAGGTGTCAGATATTTGGAATGCATTACTAGAGGGGAGTTGTCATTGACTGTGGTTGCAGTGGGCTGGGATGACTTGGGCACAGGACAAAAGAAATTTCCCAAAACACACACAAATCAGCTTTCAGAGCAGACTGTAAAGCACTGTTTCTGTCCGTGATGACAGCAGCATGTTTGTTTTTGTTTCAGGAAAAACAATTACATTTGCCAGAACAGTGGACATCCCTCGGGCTGTGCACAACTTCCGATTCTTCGCCTCTTCCATCCTTCATCATGTCACAGAGTGCACTGAGATGCCAGCCGTGGGCTGTGTGCACTACACCTCGAGGGCACCTGTGGGAGTTGGTATGATGATCCTCACATGCTGAAAAGCTTGGCAGAGTGTCTGGCTCAGTAGGGGCTCAGCAAAGAAAAGATTTTTTCAAAAGCATTTGTTGTCTCTGAGTTATGTGCTAAACATGGGCTTGTCTGCTAAAGCATCAGCAACCTCATGGAAAATCAGTTATGCTACTTTATGGCAAAAAAAGAAGCATGGCTTAAAAACTTAACCTATTGCTCTCACCTTCAAAATCTCTCATGTGTTTTGTCTGTGTGTGTCTGTGGGTGAGTCTTACGGCTGTGGATCAGTGAGATGTGCAGAGCACTGAGCTGCTGCTCCTGCGGGGAGAGCGGGATCCCCCTCTCCTTTGGGAAAGCAGCAGTAGTTTGCAGTGATCTGTGACTCGAGTGCACGTGGGTGAACAAACCGCTCTAGCTGGGGAATTGCTGAACTCGGCCACTAGATGCTGCTGCTGCTTCAGAAATAAAGTTGTGCTGAGCTGACAAGTAACCGTGTGGTAATGACTCCATTATTAGGTTATGTTATATATATAATATAAATAACATATTAAATATATATGAGTGCTCCACATTTACACTTGAATTACTTAAAACATAAAATCGGCTAACTTAAAGGACCTTTTAAAAAGTTTTCTTGAGCAGTGGAGGACATGACTTCTTCTGGTAAAATTATTCTCATAAGGAAAAGTCCATCACTGCATCTGCTCCATCAAACAGAAAGAAATCCTGTGGCTTTTGTGAGGAGTTGCACCTGACAATTACAGATTTATTTTCATAATTTCCTATAAATATGTAAAGTGTTTAAAATATTCCTAAAAACAATTACTGAAAATAATTCTGGTCTTTCAGCAATTTGTGGGAACAACAGTTTATCCAGTGATAAATTTTGGCACTCATAAGTTAGACTAAAATTTATCTGGAAAATGTGTACTATATGCTATGCATAGTTAAAGTCGAAACATAAAAAACAGCTTGAAAGAGCAAGAGAAAGCAGGAATGATCTGAGCTGGCACATTCAGCCTGGAGAAGAGAAAGGTCTTGGGAGACCTACAGGAGAGATGAAGAGGGACTTTTTACAAGGGCATGTAGTGATAGGGCAAGGGGTAATGGCTTCGAACTGAAGGAGGGTGGGTTTATATTAGATATTAGGAAGAAGGTCTTTACTGTGAGGGTGGTGGGTCACTGGAACAGGTTGCCTGGAGAAATGGACAGTGCCCCAACCCTGGCAGTGTTCAAGGCCAGGTTGGATGGAGCTTTGAGCAACCTGGTCTAGTAAGAAGTGTCCCTGGGGGCTTGGAACCACATGATCTTTAAAGACCCTCACAACCCAAACCATTCTATAATTACTTTCACTTGCTCTTTGCTAACACAAAGTATTACCACAGACCAGTTACTGAAGATGATTGTTATGGCTAACCTTGCATTAATGTTCATAGGAAACACTAAAAAACTTCCTGAGAATATAAGATTCTGCCCTGAAGAGGCAGCAAAACTTGTTCAGAGAGTTCAGCTGATCACTTTTAGAATCATTCACACGGATCTTTTAGGAAGTTATCTCCCTGTGAGAAAGGCTGCAAATTTATTGTACAGTTGTCTGGAAATAAAAGCCATGGCCAAATTCCCTTCATAAAACTGAATTGGTGTATAAGTGCTTGAGGTCAAAGAAATGAGTTTTGTGTCCCAGCAGACTGACCTCCTGTCTTTGTGGCTTTGTTTTGTAGCTGGTTTAATCAGTCCTTGGAATTTGCCACTGTATTTGTTGACTTGGAAAATAGCTCCTGCCATTGCATGTGGAAATACTGTGGTTGCCAAGCCAAGTGAGATGACATCTGTCACAGCCTGGATGATGTGCAAGCTCTTGGAGAAAGCAGGTAAGTCCCATAGCACTCTAAGGAGGGGGAATAGGGTGGAAATGCTTGTTTGTGCACCACTTTTTTGTTTTTGTTGCAGAAAGCAGAAGGTGCTCAAAGGCTTTGGGAAAGACTGTTTGCTGTAGCTGAATGTTGCACTGGAGAACAAAAAGCTTTCTCTGTCCTTATACTACCCTATCTCCCCAGCCCAGCTATTGCCCATTTTTTAGCATTATCTTCTGAGGAAAAGTTTTTGTGTGCATCCTTTACCCCTCCTGCACTCCACTTAAGGATGTCCTAAGTCTGTGGTGCAAGCAAAGGAGCCATGAGAGCATAAAAGACTGAGAATCAGCTCTTGGTAACTGTGTCACGGCTGTGTTTGGTGCACTATTGATTAAAACTGGGAGGAGAATTGCTTCTTCCCCGAATGACTGAACACCGGATCTCTGATGATGCATGTCAGACAAGCTTGATTAATTAGTGGAATTGGTTTTATCATTTAACCCATGAACCCCAGAGCTGTGTAACATCATGGATTTCAGCTGCTACTGAAGTTAATTTGTCACCCTCGAGCTGCTGGTAACTTTCTAACTTCAGGAACAAAAGACAGTGAAGTGACACCCTCCGAGTGATGGGAAGGGTCCGATGACTGCGTGCCTTTGTTCCCATCAGGGGTGCCTCCGGGGGTGGTGAATGTCGTGTTTGGAACGGGCGCCAAGGCAGGAGAGGCCCTGGTGTGCCACCCCGACGTGCCTCTGATCTCCTTCACGGGCAGCACGCTGACGGCCCAGCGGATCATGGAGAGAAGTGCTCCACACTGCAAGCGGCTCTCGCTGGAGCTGGGAGGCAAAAACCCTGCCATCATCTTCGACGATGCTGACTTGAGCCAGTGCATCCCCACCACCGTGAGGTCCAGCTTTGCCAACCAGGTGCCTCCCACCCCTATAACACATAAACCCTGCTGGCAGCAGGAGGGGTGCGTGTCTAAGGGTTTGTGTGCACGGGTGCATCTACCTTTGGATCTGAATCTCAAATTGTCAAGGTCTGTTTCAAGATCGTGTTGTGAGAAAATCCTGAGTAGAAAAATACAAAAAAAGGTTTCATTATTCCACCAGGAGGGAAGCAAAGTAATAAAAGGCTCTTCTTTGTGCTCTCCATCAGAAGTTAAGGAGGTGTTACTAGTCCTCTCAAAGTAGATACATTTCTTATCTCTCAGGGAAGCAGCTGCTTTAAGACCCACTGTGCAAGTAGGTGAGAAGCCTGCTGATTTGGTAGAATTAAATTAGGGGACTTCCCCCAAAATTTTACCAACATTGTTCTTCCCTCGTCACCGCCCTCAGGAGAGAGCACCAAAGCCAGGAAATTTTATCTGGGCAAACATTTAAAAAAATAGCTTGGTATCAGAGAGAGATTATCAGGAAATGAAGAGAGAGATCATTCAGAGTTGGAAATCATAATTCCTATTAAAAATGTTGGAGAAGAAAAATATATAATCAATTAAAAATCAGGTTTATTTATGGTAGTGATTGCATGATTCTGACACTGTTTTGCCTTTTCCTTCACTTTTCCTTTTTTATCTGGAAAAAATGTCCCGCTTTGCAGTGCTAGTTAATGTAGTTTGCATTCCCATGGTTGCAGAGACACAAGTGATCTGGGTTGTAATCCCTAGTACATGTCAATAGTGCAGCGTAATATGAACCAATATTGTTGATTTCTTGTTTGTTTCTTTCTTTTTGGTAGGGTGAGATCTGTCTTTGCACCTCCAGGATCTTTGTTCAGAGGGGAATATACAATGAGTTTTTGAAGAGGTTTGTGGCAGAGGCCAAGAAGTGGAAGACTGGGAATCCCTCAGATCCTACAGTCGATGTGGGAGCACTAATAAGTAAAGAGCATCTAGAAAAGGTGATGTTACATGGAGTTTATATGATTTCACCTCATCTTTTAGAGGGCTACAAAAGGTAGTTTCAGGAGCATGTGGGAAAGGATCATATCAGCTCCAGGATTAGCTCTGGGGGATGATAACTCAAAGCCATTACAAGGTATCTTTTTAATGAGGTTTCTGTTGCCTGTGGCCTGGGATTATGTGGTTACTCTGAAAAAATCAAACTCCCTGGGAAAAATAATTTAAAATGACAAAAGAATATTTCCTCCTGTTTGAATGAAATAACTCTAATGATTTCTAAATCCTGAATTTATTCTCACAAATCTTAGAGTTCAACAACATTTTCTTGGATTTTAGTAGTCTATTTGCTAGGATCACTTATTTGCCTAATAAGTTATTTGACAAGGTAGAAGTCTTATTTTTATATCACTCTGGCAAATTCTGGGTGTACAAAACACAGTTTCCTGGAACTGCTTGCGGGAATTTGTAATGGTCTGCGTGTGGAGAGCAGCTGAGATGGTGCACAGTTAGACACAATCTGTTTTAGTGGCTTATATGAAATGAACGTTGTGGTGTCAGAGTTCAGGGAGAGCAGATGCTCATATCCCAGAACTCTCTGACGCAAGAATCAGACCAAAAAACCACAGAGTGAGAGAAAGCCAGACCTTTGATCTGCTTCCTGATGCCTCAGCAGGTTCTCCAGGTTCTCCTGTTCTGAAGTAGAGTGGTAGAAATACCCACTTCCTGAGGTCCTTAGTCTGTAGCACCACAGAGGACTTCCAACTTTAACCTACTATGGTTAAAGAAGAAAAAGATAATGAAGCCCTGTGTTATCTCTGTGGTCTTTCTGTGAGGAGGGAAACCAGGCAACGATTACAGAACAGCAGAAGCAGATCAACAGTACGTCCTGTATGTTCAAGGTAGCAAGCCTATGCTAGCAGCAGCCATGGAAACATCTTTAATTATTTATTGATGAGATTTTCTGTAGCATTCATGGCTTCATCATCCTAGTGGCACATAAACATTTAAAAAGCCTTGCCTGCGAGGCAGGAAAATACCACTGATCCCTTGGAGTAAATGAGTGAACCATAGCATGGGATACATGGCAAACTGCCCGGGCTCCTGGGAGAAGGGACAGAGGCTCTGGGACCACTTGTGTTTTCACCAAGGGCCCTACCCTTTTGACAATACTTAGAGGGAAGGGCCAGCAGTGTTGCCTGCTAGGCTGGTAAGTGTTAGGAAAGAGAAAACCATTGTGTTTTTCAGCAAGAAATACACAGCTTTGCATACAAAGAAACGTAACAACAAAAGTTAGGGAATGCTGCCCTCTGTTGTAAGAGGGCAGCGTGTTCCAGCTGGTGACGTTCAGGGGCTCCTGCTGATGTGTGAACCCTCAGGATTTGGTGTCCTTTAGCAGTGATGTTTTTCTGCTGCTTCCCCAGGTAAGGAACTATGTGAAGAAAGCCCAGGCTGAAGGAGCCAGAGTCCTCTGTGGAGAGGGAGTGGATCCTTTGGCCCTCCCACTTGGCAACCAGAAAGGCTATTTCATGCTGCCCACAATTATTGCTGAAGCGAAGGATGAATCTTGTTGCATGCAAGAAGAGATTTTTGGTCCTGTGACATGTGTGGTAGCATTTGATACAGAAGAAGAGGTGATCAAAAGAGCCAATGGTGTGAAATATGGCTTGGCAGCCACGGTGTGGTCCGGCAATGTGGGACGTGTTCACAGGGTGGCACACAGGCTGCAGTCTGGGTTGGTGTGGACCAACTGCTGGCTTGTGAGAGACCTGAACTTGCCATTTGGTGGGATGAAAGCCTCAGGCATAGGCAGGGAGGGAGCAAAGGATTCCTATGAATTCTTCACTGAGGTCAAAACCATCACAATAAAGCACTGACATATATCAACGGAAGTATTTTAGAGTGAAATAAATGACAGCAATTTGAATTACGAAAAATGGCTCCTTAGAACACAGGCTGCTATTGTGGCCATTCCTTTCTTGATCTCTGATCAAGTAATATCAATGACAGCTGAAAACGATCATCCCAATTGCTAATGTTAAAGGCAGCTTTTCATGCTGGATGAGAAGATCAGTGTGGACTTCACAATCAACCCATCCCAAGCCAGATGACTTGCCTATCTTAAAGATCCTAAAGCTTTTTGATATTCCTGTCTCAAAAATCTGTCCCTCTAAGGCAGATTGGAGAAAGAGTAATATATGATGGTAGCTCTGGTTGGTGAATTACCTTGAGGGACAAAGCAGCAAGCTTTGTGGTGAGGCTGGTACTGTAAAGGGGAATCGGCTCATTTTCACTCTAAACAGTGACAATCCATCCATATTGCACT
Source organism: Oriolus oriolus (assembly GCA_013400235.1). Taxonomy (NCBI): domain Eukaryota; kingdom Metazoa; phylum Chordata; class Aves; order Passeriformes; family Corvidae; genus Oriolus; species Oriolus oriolus. The sequence goes on from VXBT01009180.1 coordinate 118,053, forward strand.
TCACTGATATCAGACAAGGACTGATACTACACTGCACTGAAAGCCTGAGGAACTACCTTTAACTTCTAAGTGGTTTTAAACCATGGGGTCATGACATTCTCATGATATTCACAGAGACAGTAAATGTTTTAATTATAACCTTCTTTATAGTAGGGAGCTGAATCATCTTAATACCTGTTCTCTAACTATTTTGAAATTAAAGGCTTTTGTCAATTTGAGACCTCAGTGATGGTGGTTTTTACATCCCTGCACAAAAATATGGCTGCATCACAGACAGTGTCACTCTTCATTGATAAAATCTAGAATTTACTCCTAAGAGAACTAACTGTTGCAGATGTTTATCACCAAAATGTAAAACCACTTCCAGGTCTTCCTCCTTTGTTAGCAAAGATTTTTTTAAATCGGATATCTCACAAAATCGTTTGCTTTCGACAAAAAGAGAAATAGAGTTGGATACACCTCGACATCTCTGGATGCCACCTGGTTGCAGGGCAGACCTAGCAGCCACGTTGGAACTGTGGGTATTTGATGGATTTTGTACAAGAACCTCCAGTTGAAGGCATGTTAGGAAAATACATAAAAATGATAGGCTTAGTGAATTGATGTATTCTGAAGAAGCATAAGCATTTTATTTTAAAGATGCCTAGGTCTCTTCATGACCGTGTGGTGGCAGCAGAACACCTGCTTTGGTGTTTTTAATCCCCAGTCACTCAGGGGGGAGGGGAATAAACAGCCATATCAGTGCATGATTCATTCTGCCAATATTTTTTCTATTTACACATCCTGCTTGGAAGAGCAAAAGAACCCAAAAGCTGTGAAACACTTCATTAGTTGGGGGGTGATGAGGGGATGTGGGGGGCAGACATTTTCAGCAACAGCAGATGGGATCTTGCACAATTATTAGAAATGGTTGGATACCTTCCCCCATGGATCTGGTCTAGGTTTGGGTTTAATGAGATGAATTTGTTTTCAGATGTTGATTTTATCTTTGCATTAGATTATATGGGAGATTTCTATATATATTTCACATACTGGAGTCCAAGGCCTGCGTGCCATCTACATGATTCTGGCCCAAGACATCAGGGGTGGAGTAGTGGGTGGGGTGGGGACAGAACTCCGCAGGACCCCCAGGTGTGGGGTATGGAGGTGGTGGCTCCGTGTCCATCATGGCTCTGGAGGTTTCTCAGAGGTGAACTTCTGGGAAGCCCCGTTCCATCATCCCTGTGTCCAGCACCTCAGAGAGGTAAGGTGCTGGTGCTAATGATGCCGCTTACTTTTGGGCAGGAGGGAGAGCCCATGTGAAGATACAAAATACTGTCCCTTTCAGTGTTTTCTGTCTCTAATGGATGGACTCCTTCCTTCTATGGTTAATGTACAGTTCAAGTGCCTTGCTTATGCTGCTGTTTCTTGCCCTTTAAGATTAATAGACATTTGTACACGTACAGATGTGAGGGTGTTACCTAGTGGGGAAATTTCTTTTCCTGTCCGTAGTAATGGGTAATTCTTGCATTTCCCATGCCCACCTCCAGCCTCAGGTCCTAGCCCCAAAGGGAGCTGCTGGTGCTTGTGCAGTGAAGCAGGTGCTGTGGGACAGGTTACCTGCTTACACCAGGAGCTCTCTGTGGGTGCACAGAATTTTCCTATATACCAAGAGCTATGAGCTTTCCCATGATTTTTATTCAGATTGACTTCCAGTGTAGCAATGTGCATGGATAACTGTCTCACAGGACTTCTTCCTGCAGCTAATGAAGGCGTCTATTGCAGCTGCTTTATTTTGGAGTTTTCTGCCCTCACTCTAAGTGGACAGTGAAGAGGATATCCTGGAGGATGAGGCAGGCTGATCCAAGTCCTGAGGCTGACGGCTCTTGCGGAGCTCTTCAGGCTACACATTCTGGAATTTTCCAACACGACAGTAAAGCTTTTTTTTCCTGTAGACTGCCCTGGCTTGTGCATGAAATCATGTGGCCATTGTGAGGATTTGTTTAATTACTGTTATGTAAATCTCAAAGAGTTGCTCCATCTGTTAATTCTTACGGATGGAGTGAGTACAGCTCTGAGATTATCTCACTGGTGTGAGATGATTACTTTACATGGGGAGGTATTAATATATTTTCCATCCTTTACAGCTCTCAATTAGCATAGGGTTATTTTTTGTTCTATTTCAGATCTTTTCTCAGCCTGTTTATGTCTTGTTAACTTGTATCCATTTATTGTATAATGCTTGAAAGCAGCTTTGCTTAGGGAGACTCTGGGTGTAGTTTGGAGAGGGGACACATCAGCTCTAATGTTTATATTCAAACCAAGCTACATCCATGTTCCCACAGTGTTTGTAACTTAGGCAAAGCAAGACATATTTGTAAAATTCTCAGGGATGAAAACAGACTTGACTTTTTGGGTCAAAGAAAGTTTTGTGCCTAACTTAAATGTGCAGAATGAGAATGTAAGTTAGGCTGGTTTTAAAACCCTAGCTTTGAATTTCCAAACTTCAGAAAGCTATACCTTAAGATTTAACTTCACAGGTAGAGTCAGATACTTAAGATTTTCATCTAAATAACAACAACAAAAGAAGGAAAAAGAAAAAAAAAGACAGTAGGATTGTGAGGGAACTGTGAGGAATTTCTTCCCAGGCTTGTCTTCAGGGCTGAGGTTTAAGTTTTTGCTCAGGCTTGAAGCTTGAGCTCAACACCTGTCTCAGCTCTAGAAGGGATGCTGGTTGAAGTGTCCAAGTACTTGTGCTGAAGCTTCTTGTTAAATTTGTGGATTTTCTGTGTGGTGGGAGAGTGAAAAATGAAAATGGAATGAAATTTTCTTAGTCTTAGAGTAAGACCAGGGTCTCACTTTCCACCCTAGCTGGTAATTAAATATGTTATAGAAAGCTAAATATAATGAATAAAGGAAACCAACAACAGTTGCAGGAAATTCTGGGACATTTTCTTCATTGAATTCTGTTCCCCTCCTTTCCAAGCATTTGGTTTTGCACTTGGAGGGCGATATTTGTACTTAAGGGACAACAATGCACAAGTTTTTTTCTAGAATACATCAAATCTCTGTTGGTAACACTTGTAATTTAGGTGAAGATTGGGGTATAACAAGAAAAAGAGGGAAACCCTTTGGTGTTATAACTGGTTAAACAGGATGTATCTTAATGCAGCTGAAGGCTAGTTACAGAGCCAGAAACTATGTGTATGGTGCTGCCTCCTGAAAAGGAGCAGCTGAAAAGGATTTGGAGATTATGAGGGAAAGCGTAATCAGTGTGAGAATACCAGTTCAGCCAAAGCAGCCCAGCAGGGTAGAACTCAGCCTGAGCTCTGCTACATCATTGCAATTAACAGGAGTCAGCATGATCCTGGAGAGAATAAGCACAAGTGTGCTGAATCTGCAAATAATCTTTACCTTTGTATGTAAGGTAATGTCATGTTGTGCATCTAGTTCTGTTCTCTTTAACAGAGAGATGTGGACAGAGGAAAATTATTCCAAATTCTGAAAAAAGCCCTTCTAGTGTGGGACTTGGACGATGTGGTGCAACAACTTTTGGCTTCAAAAACACCTGTTTTACCAAGACAGCTGGTGTGTGTGTGTGTGTGTGTGTGTGTGTGTGTGTGTGTGTGTGTGTGTTCATATGCAGGGAAGCAATTGCAGGGGGCAGTGATGAGTCCAGAGGGGCAGATGCACACTCCTGGGGTGCTGTGTCAAAGAGCAAGTTTTGTCTCTTAAAACACAGGAGGTGGTGGAGCACACCTGGCAGGTGGGTTCTCTGGTGGGTGACGAGTTTACCGTGGCACAGCCTGCCTTGTGGTGCTTCCCTCTGGCACCAGGTGTCCTTAACATCTCCTGGAAAATACAGATGCTTCCACAGAAGGGAGCACAAGGGTCCTGGAAGGGCAGTTGTTCAAGATGGAAAGGGGAAGATGGAAGTCATGACCTGTCAGGTGGATCAGGCCGAGGTTTCTCACCTGGTTGCAACTAGTTTGTTTTTGTCCCGCACTTTGGGAAGATGTGCTGGACCTTGCAGCTTGGCTCAAGTGAAAGCAATAATGCCTGGTCCAAGGAGCCCACTGGGACATGAGGAGGTGACAGACAGGTGCTGAGCTGCAGTGGAAGCTGAGGCAAAAGCACTTGTGCAGCTTCACCATAGGCGTGTGGGGCCTTTGTGCAGTTATGTGGAAGATGAAATAAGAACATTTCCCTGTGTAAGGGCTTCTGTGGGGTGCCCAGATGTGATAATGATGGGGTTTGTATAATTACCCAAACCTGCAAGAGGCTCCTTCCAGGGTATTGCTAATAAGAGCTACCTCCTGGTTTCAGAGAAATTGAAGTAATTATAGACTATTTCTTGTGAAGTGAGGACACACATTCATTCACAAGGTGCTAAACTTGTCCAATTAACTCTGAGCTCCTGAAATAATAATGAAAAGATTATGCTATCATTTTAGTAATTGGATTTTCTCCCCCTTTGGGAACTGTGCATGATAAAGTAAGGATCTATCCTCGGTTATGGAGTGATTTTATGTTTTTCTTCAAGTTTGGCTGACCCAGCAAAAAAGTCAGGCAAAAGTCACATTTTCTGCAGCTGTAAAATGGCACTTTCAAGGATTGACATTAAAAAGAAAAAAGAGAGAAAAGAAAGGAACATTTCCTAATCTTGCCTTAATTTTTTAAAACTGATTTGTTTACACTTGGCTTCAGTGCATTGACTGTGTTTAACCGCTGAAAATACGAGCTTTTGTCCTCAGGATGAATGCCAAAGTATTTGTTGGTGGAAACAGCAGAATGTCTGTCTGGGATTCTCTATGGGATTCTTGTGGTGAAATATCCATATTTTCACATGAGCACTTGTTAGCTGAAAGTAAGTAATTTCAGTCCTGCTGAATGGCTACATATCAGTCACCCATTTCCAAGGAGACACTGGAGCCAGTTTTCCAAGTAGAGGACATTGAGTAGGTATGATAAGATAGCCTTAGAAGTTTGATTAGGAAATTACCTCCTTCCTGTGCTGGTTTGCTTCCAGAACTGCACTAAGCTTTTTGAGGATGGAAAGGATACTTTTGTAACCCATAATTATATTCCTACAGTGAATAATTTTTTTCCAGAGTTGTCAGTTTTGCTTATTCAAATGCATAGTGTGGAGAGTTTTTTTGGATCGTCAAATGTGTCTCCGGCCTTTGTGGCTTTGAGTCATATGGGACAGGGGTGAAAAGCAGCATCCTGCAAGAGCCACATGCACCAGAGTTTGTTGGTGATTCAAAGAGAAATTTGCTGTTACAGCGCTGAGAGATTCTTCTAATCAGTTGACCCCTGCAAGGAGCTTCAGGCTGCTTCCTCTGTTGGTGATATGTTTTGAAACCTTTGCGTTATGTTTAAAAAATAAGTATGTGTATGTGCATATCTGTTCAGACATGCAGTATCCATAGTGTGGTGCTTCAGTAAGAAGGACAAGCTGAGGTATTGATCCAAGTGCTTCCAAAGAAAATCTCACGCTGGGCCGAGACCTTACTTTCCTGTTCAATTTCTTTCCATGAACAGCCTAAAAGAAAACAAGTTTTTCAGGTTCCTGATCTCTTTATAGCACAACGTGCTGTGTATTTGTAGTGCTCAACACCATCCACTCACCTAAATACTAAAACTACCTTATTTTGAGAACAAGGGTTCAGGGGAGGTCACATTCCTCTCAGCTGATACAAATCAATGTCTACTTTTGATCTTCAGCTGATGGTTTGGTTCTGGTTTTGCTGTCATCCTGCCTAAGACTCACTTTTCTTCCCAGGATCTGACCATTACCTCTTTTCCCCAGTGGAATTAGAACATCGTTTACCAAAGCGAATTGTGCTTCTTTGCCTGAGAGATGTAGCTGTTCACCACTGGGGGAGGGAAGTAATTCCTCCCATCGTTCTTCCTGAGGTTTGGCTAAGTTATTGCAGTTCGTGAAGTTTGGATGTAAGGACAATAATGTTCTGTCCAGGGACAAAATACAGCAAGAAGTACATTTCAGTTTGATTTTTAAATATGCTCGTTCTTTCTTTCCTTCCTAGTTAATATTTAGAAATGTGCTGTCAGGTACTCAGATTCATTTGTTTTTTGCTCCTACATACCACTTCTCACTAGTGTTAGTCAGTGATATGAATTATTTAATGGGCATACTGTGCTGCAGAAATAGCATTTTTAGCTGGGCTGTTACGTACTTGGACAGACACAGAAAAAAATCGCTTTTTGAGGAAGCTGTCAGAAATCTGCTTTTTAAACATCGAAACTGTGAGCCCTGAATGCTGAAGAAAATGTCATAATGTTCCGGCCATATTTACTCTAATGTCCCATTTGGGTTACCTGTCAAAAATAGGTAGTGAAATCACAGCTCTGGCTGCGATACAGCTGGGAAATACCAGTTTCCAAGGAACCCCTTAGGCTCCAAGTAAAACTTTGATGAATAATCCTACAATTGGACAATTTCTCTGTTGTACATTTTCTGTGCAGCATCAATCTGCTTTTTATGAGGTTGGAAAAGATGGATTCTCATTATCTGTTCTTAACACTTCCTTTAGAGGTCTTTCTACCTTCAAAGCAGTAGATGAACTTTAGTTAATTAACCTTCTTTGCACGTCTTACATCTGGAAGTGTGCAGCATTTTTCATCTTGCTGCTGAGGCAATTTAAGGACAGACTATACTGTAATGCCTGCAAGACATTTCTTCAAAGTGAGTTGAGGGTAGTTTTTTTCCCCTGTGCAGTCATGTTCTGAAAGGTTTGACTAATCTCTGCAGAGAAGAAAGTTGCTTTGTAAGGGAGAGGCAGAATGTTCCTGGCTGAAATTTTCTTGCTTATTCCTTTCTTTGGTGGTGATATGATTTATGTTGTCTTCAGGCATCCTGGAAAACTAACTGCTGGAACTCAGGGAAAAAGGTGTCAGCTGGTGCGCACTCTGATTGCTGGGTGTCTGGTAAGGATGAGTTAGAGCAGAGCTGAGGTAGGAAGAGTGAAAGATTTCAGTCTGCATCACTGGGAGGTCAGACTTTAATTCAGGAAGGCTGGATAGTTCTTGTTTTGCTATAGATGAATCTTGTAAATCAATTTATATACCTCCAAATAATAAAGATACTTGAAGTAACAGCAGATGTAAAGAAGCAGAATATAAGTGAGGACTAGTCTCGGGTGAAGGTCAGAAAAGAAAAAAAATAACTTTTATAGGGAGTGTTGGATTTTGCCTTTGAGATCATTCAAATCATGTGCACAGACAAAAAGCAACTGCTGACACTCATCTGTGTGCAGGAAAATAATACATCTACGGCAGTATTCTGAGCAATACAAAATTTTCTTTTGGATTTCACTGCTTGAAGTAGTATAGGAACTTAATTTATTTTGGTTTTAGGAAACAGCCATTAAGGGCTGGAGTTGTACTCCATGGAGCTGTCACTGGGATGCTGTCAGATTTTGATAGCTCTTGAAAGAGCTCTGTTCCTTGAAGCTAAGTCAGGTAATTGTTATGATTAATTCACAGCACTATTTCTCTTTCCACATGTGGCTACTTAGCTATCCACTGAGTTTAATTTGAGAAATGTGAACACTCAAAGCAGTGATTGTGTATGGACTAAGCCCTGCATGATCAGAGCAGCAGGTGCATTAAGCATGCCAAATCAGAGTTGTCTTAACTAAGCTGGAAGTTGCCTGGGGTTTCACAAACCTCATGGGAAATTTGTTTTGTTTTTTTTCTATGTGGACCTGAACAATTTGCCATGCTTTGAACAGATATGATTTCTGGTCCTGCAGATCTCCATGCAGAGCACTTGGTATCTGAAACATCAGGAATGGTAACAACTCTCATTTCTCTGTAGGGGAGACTGATACATACTTTGCTGATGGAAAAATGTGAATGAGGAAAGTGCTCTCTAGTCCTAGGGAAGATGCTGGATGCAGCATTTTGTTCTTCCAGCATCAATAGATGCCTTTTTAGCGCCAGGGACAATTTTGCTCTGGATGGGTAAGCAGGGGGTGAGCTCAGACCAGCCCTGCAGAGCTGGGAGGAGGACTCAGCCCATTCTCATTACTAGGCTTCTGGTCATCACAATAGGAAATCTGGCCAAGCAGAGCTCCAGCTCTTAACTTTCCACTTAGAGCCGCAATTCTCGCTGGAGCGGGATGGAGCAAAGGTAAAGAGACAGTCATTAGACTGTGTGAGCAAAGTATGGTTTAAAGGTGACTGTGTATCTCAGATCAGGGGCAGTCTCGTTTTCCCCCTTTCCCTCCAGAAGGTTAATACAGTTCATGGTCTCAGGCAGCACTCGTGCAGAGCGGCACTGCACCCTTTCCTCAGGATGCATCCCACGCAGTCCCGTCTTTGTAAAGACCAGGTCCTGAACTGAGAGGTGAGGGTCATGTTGCCACACCTGGAAATGAGAAACCTTTTCTCACAGCTCTTGTAAACGTCAAGACTAAGCAATGAGTCCTGGGAAAAGGTGAGGGGAATCTCCCCACCCTATCCATGGACTTTTGGCACCGCATTGTGTGTTGTGAAACCCTGGGTGATAAAAGGAGTGCTGCTATTTCTGTCTTTTGGCACTGCTGCCTCCCTGCTGCAGGTTCACAGTGATAAACCGGCTGTGAGCGGCTCCTGTGGAGCAGTTGTGGTCGTAGCTGTGCCTTGTCCCTTGATGGCAAAGCAGAGCTTGCTGTGCGGGAATGAGGAGTGGCTCGGGTTGGTAACAGCGATTCGTGACACATCCCCATCTATTCGGGCGGATAAGTACAGGCAGGGTCACACACTCTTTCCTCAACACTCTCATTACCTTGAAATGACACTTTCCAAAGGGGCATTGCTCTTGCCCTGTGTAATTTTAAATGATGGCTCTGTGCCATTTTTAGGGTGGTGCTTTCTTTCTACTGTAAAACGTTTGCATTGTGGTTATTTAGAGTTGTTTCCTCCACCACCCCTAATTCTGAGAAAACCATAGGTAAAATACGGAGAAATACTGGTAGAATTTACAGCCCAAGAGACCAACATTCAGTCCTCCACAAATGGAGGCAGATCAAGCAATGTCTTCTGCAGTAGTGCCTCAGCTCTGCCCTGCTAGGACTAAGAAGAAGAAACTCATTCTGTGTGCCCAGAAGCTGCCAGCAAAGGTGCTGGCAGCCATGGTAATGCCAAGGCTTGGATCAGACTCATTCACTTTGTGCTGCTCCTCAAACAGGCACTGGGCAGTACAAGCTTTGAGTTACAGCACTAACTTGAACCAGGACTGCAGTGATGGCCCAGCTGACAAAAACCCCTGCAATTTATAGCTGCTCTAAGGTCCCTGGGAGCACTCAAGGCCAGGTTGGAAGGGTTTCTGAGAAACCTAATTTAAATGCAGGTATCCTTGCTCATGACAGGGGAGTTGGACTAGATGACCTTTAAAAGTCGCTTCCAATCCAAGCTGCTCTATGACTCTTTGGTTCTGTTATCTGGGAAAGTGAATAAAAACATTGCTGCTGCGAGGAGAGGGAGGTGTGTGTACACACTCACCACCCTCCTCCTTGTCCTGCACAGCGGGATTGCACCTGGGTCTTGTAGTCTCCCTTCTGACTATGAATCTATTTTAACCCTTGAAGTGGCAGCAGATCTTCTGTTTGATAGAGTGCTTAACTGCTGAGAGATGTATATAAATTTCTTTACTCTTCCATAAATCCCATTATCTGTTGGTTCTGCACAGTAGCTGGGACCTCATTTCATGCTGCTTTTGCTCCTATTAGAGGTCAGACAGAGTGACTGAGCATGTAAATAAACTCCCCAACAATTTTTCGCCCCACTGTGGACCACCTTGAGAGCACAATCCTGCCATAAAAGCACTCTTTTCTTGTAAGACAGCTGGAAAGCAGTAAACATCCCAGTTCCCTCCCTGAAAGTCCATCATATTTTTTTGCTCTTCTGCTCCTTTATGCTTCCACTCACATGTGCCTGCAAGTACTTGTGAAGCTGAGTGGACTTGAAGAGGCAGCTTTGGACGGACAAGGCAAGACGTTGAGTAACTTCCGTTGCAATTTCCCAGGCCCCTGCTTAGCCACCATATAAACCTGCCATCCTCTCTGCATTTAGCATCCAAATGTTCCAGGCTTCTCAATCCTTTCACATGAGTGTCTAGAAGCATTGTGACTTCTGCTTCATGCCAACCTCACTTGCAGCTGGTAAGGAGAGGGCATGGAAGTCCCTGATAAAGATTTATTTTTCATGCATTCCCTAAAGATAAATTGTGTCACAGTGGGAGAGCTAGGTACACAAAACTCCTGTTTTCTTGCTCCCAGGACAGCATGGCAAATTTATTTAATGAAACATAAAAACCAGTTTTTCATAGAAGTGCCTGTAGTTGGTGGAGTAGGAACCCAGAATGGAGCTGTTGGTCATGTTCACCTTCTCTGGCCTAGTATTCATACCCATCACTATGGATTTTCTTTTGCATCTAAAAATTTGGAGTTACTATGTGTAGATTGCACGAGGCTGTGGGTTTTCACATGGCTTCTTGAATGTTTTCAAAAGGTTAAAGCTGAGGGAGAAAATGGTGTCACTATCGAGGGAGAGGAAGGTCACACTTTTCCTATTGCTCTGTATCTGATTGCCTGCTCTCTCCTTCCTCTGCCCTTCCCAGACTATGAATAGGGAGTTCGGGGGTGTTTCCTGCAGGCCAGCTGTGGTATCATTGCTGGAAAGCCTCAGTTACAAGTGAAGAGCACGGGCTGGATGAGAAGTGATGAGTTACTGGTGACTGATCTCAGCTGATGGGGAAAAAATGACTCCTCGGTGAACTGGGCTGGTTCTCAGAAAAGGAATCCATCACTTTGGAAAAGAGATTAATGGAGTACATCCAGCAGCTCTGCTGGCCCCTGGACAGTGGTTTGCACTGAAGGCACCGGATGAGGCGTTTCGTTGTGTCATCGTGTGATTATTTATATCTTCCGTTGACTAGCACATTTGTTTCCCCTAAGCAGAGTGCGTGTATGATTTGCTATTTTTTATTCTTTATTAAGTTCTAAATATAAACCAGCCCTGAAGGGTGTGTAGTGCTGTCCTGCTGATTGATTTGGATGGGATGGGAGGAGTCTGAGGAACTACCCCTGCCCGCAGAGGTCTTCTCTCCTCAGCATTCACAAACTTCTGAGCCAAGGGAGGAATTTTCCTTTCTGCATGGTGGCTCTTTACCTGAGGAATGGTTTGACTTAGTCTGCAAGACTGAGGCGGTTTTATATCTCTTACCTTGAGCACAACAAAAATTTTACCAAAACAATAATTTTCAGGGAGTGGTGGTAGTGTATATATTTTCATGATTTTTGCTAAAGCAAGACTAAATTCTGACAGTTCTAAGCTTCTGTGGCAATCCATGGCAAGGAGGGGCATTTTAGTAGTGCTGAACTGCAAATGAAATCTTCTTGAAGCAAATTTGTTGATAGCTGTAGAAAACTTACCTGACTGATCATGTATATTAGGAAATGGAAGTATTCTCAGTTCTTTCCCTCCTGCTTTTGTTATGTTGTTTTTTTCCAGCATTGTATGAAATTACATTTTAGGTTTGTAGTAATTTAAGTTTTAGAAGTGCAAAGTGGTTTTTTATGTTTTACAAATCTAATATTTATATAAATTGAAAAGAGAATGAATGAAACAGCTCTGCTATTTCTGCAAAAGCTGATTAATATTTAAACAAAAGGAACATCAAGTTCACATACTGGGTCACATATACCCATGAAAACTGTGGAAGATGTATGGCTGGAGGCCCTCCCTACTTTTGAGCAGGAGACCCAGGATTTGTGATGAACATTCTCACGAGGCTTTCCTATCTGCCTGTCACAGATGATTTCCCAGCAAGTAGTTCTCAGGCATTTCTCTGGACGAGGAGAAGATATTGTTTTCCATCTCAGAAAACATCTTTCCTTCTTTTTTGTCTTTATCATTGGGGTCAGTGTCCAGTGTTAAAGACAATGAAAGACTTCAAAAGTATTCTAAAATTATAAGTAAGAATTTTTAAAAAAAGTAGTTAGTGAAGCTCACCAACTTCTAGAAATTAAATTTTGTTCTGATTATAAAAAACCCCACTGTGTTCTCATCTTTTTACCATGGTGTTTTTCTTGTCTGCTTTGCCTTTGCCTCTGCAAGTCTGAAGTACAGAACAGCAAAAGGACAAAGCACTAAACAGGTAGCAGGAAAGTTGTTCCTGTTAGGGACCCTTGTGCCTAAGGTTTCAGGCTCAGGTACTAGACCAGATCCAGATGTGATATACTTTGAAATATCACATCTTTGGATATTTGCCTGAAATTGATGTCAACCTGTGTCTGCCAAAATATCCAGACACTTCTAGTGGCAGATTCTATTTGGTTTCTTTTCAGCTTCCCCTTTCTTTGCTGAGACTTTGAACTAGTGTCTTTTAAATGGAAGGATTAGGACATTTACAATTGTGTAAGACCTGACTCTAACACTATGAAATGGACCATAGATATCAGGCTTTATAAAACAGGGTTTGACTGAGGAAAGGCAAGCCCAGTTACTGTGCATGAAGAAGCATAGCAGTATGAAAGTATGTAGGGAAAAGCAATAAGCATTTTATCAGCTGAAAACTGGAAAAGCCCAGGTGATATGTTTTTGACAAGTCCAAAAATAGGTAGCAGAGGCAAAAAAATTTTCCACTGGTGTGTTCCCGTTTCAGAGCCAGCTAAGTTAAGCAGCGATAAAGTGGCTTTTCGGATCCACTGTGAAGTAGCTCTTATTAACACTGTTCAGTCTTTTTACTTATTTACTTTCTTGTATTAACATGTGACCACTCTTTTACATGCAAACTGTCAGAATAAATACAGATTCTGTAGGAACATGCTGTGGAAAGTACCTACCTTTTTTTTTCAACTATAATCTTGAAGTGTTAGTGTGTGTTTCTTGCTATCAGAGAAGTATTTGCATTGAATTTCAGGCATGTTGTCTGTTCTTTACTTCTGAAACAGAGCATCAGAGCCTGCTTAATCCCAGGACACCCTTGGGACCTCAGTGTTTGTGGGGATGTTGTCTTTTGTAGCAGCTTGTATTCAGATTGCATATAAAGGCCATGTGCCTTTGTGGCAGGTGGTAGCAAGACATTGGGTCCTTGATTGGGTCGAGTGACGTCACGGAAAGACATCTGACATTTTTATACTGGGCACAGTCACTGAAAGGGAGGAGGGAATAGCTGAAAGTTGCAAAAGCCCAACTGTGCTTCAACTGAATAATGAGGACACTGTTGGGGAATGGAGTTTTCCTTCTAAAATTCCCAAAAAGTAGTTCAGGACCAGCCTTGAGACTATCTTCTAAAAGCAGGTGCTTTAAGAGGTCTCAGGTTTTTCTACATAGAAAATAGTCAGAAATTTTTACGACCTTGCCTGTGACCTTAAGGCTAAACAGCAGCTTCTGTCTTCCTCTTCTGTCTGCTTTGACTTTTTCATTTATCTTTTTCCACATATCTGTTTTTCCTTCTGACTTGTTGGGGGTATTTTTCTGTTCTTGGTGGACAAGTTGGTACTGTATGTGTTCTTTGCTCTATAAAGCTCTGAAATCGAATACATGTTGTGCACACACTAGAAGACTATAGACTTATGATCATGGATTGGATATCCCTTCTTATAACTGCTTTGATCATGATTAGCATTTGCATAATAGAGTCCACCAGCTGTTATCTATAAAGGAAGTGAATTAAAAGATCTCCTTACCAAGGCAAAGATAGTTTCCTTGTAGATTAAAAGCCTGTTCTACAGTGTCATCTTTGGGGTGTTTGTTTGTACCGGGAGTCAGTGCCTTGTTAATTCTACAGTGCTAAGTGGCCTTTCAGAGCAAGCTGGACAATCATTGTCCTGGTGCTGCTTATCAGAGCTAATAAAGACTCACTGCAGTCTGTTGAGCCCGCAGGACGAACAGTAGCAGCTAGCAAAAGAATTTAATTCTGAAGGTGTGAATCTTCACATGACAATCAAAACATTCTGCCTTTCACCACAAGTGCTATGCTACTGATAATTGCCATAGCAACTATGTTGTATTGAGTAAGAAAAAATGTCTGTGAAGGGAGTTAACCACAGACTTACTTTTGAACAGAATTCTGACTGACATCAGAGGACAACTAACATGCTTAAATTTAAGTATATGTTTAAATACTTTCTAGAGCTGAGCAGCTCTCAGAGATATTATTATGCCTGAAGACAAAATCTTAAATTTAGCTGGGCGGAGGTGCCTCTTTAATAGTCTGTTGCGGCAATAAACAATGGAAATCATAATCTGGCATTCAAAGTTAATAACCCAAAATTAAGGCTTGCTTATTTCGGAATTATATTAGGAAACAGCGGAAAATAAGGAGCTTTGCTAGAACAAAACTATAGGACACAATTATCAAATTATGTGAGAAACAGCAAAGTTATTGCAGTGCTCAAGCAAGAGGGCTGCTGTAGTGCTCAGTGGAAGCTGTCCTTGCTTGGTACTCTCTCAGCTATGGGGAGGTGAACAGCTTCACCCGTGACAAGCCAAGCTCTCTGGGGTCAATGACATCAAGAGTTGAAAGTGAGGACACTTTGCCCCAGATACCCTTGGCAAGTCAGTGGCCATTGCCTCACAAGTCCAAACACCTGTTTCCTGGTTTGCAGGCTACTCATGTGTGGTCAAATGTTTTAAGGTGATTTGTTCATGCCTGGAACCTGGGCTTTTGATATCCACAGTTTTGGGTGTATCTTGCTTTGTGCTGAGTCTGATAAACTTTGCTTTATCAGTTCCTGTCATATGAGTGTCTTCTTCCTGCTTAGTTTACTCACACTCAGCATTTATCTTCAGAAGCGGATTAAACATGAAAATGCACTTGTTACTCCTAGGATAAGAGTGTCCACACATGGGCAGTTACATGTAATCACAACTACAAGGGATGATGCTCTTCATGCAGCCAGGCAGACTGTGCATCCCCTTTACCACAGAGAGAACTTATTTCCACCCAGCAGTTGGTGATACTAGGCTGAACCTTGTCAATAAGCAAATTACCTCAAAACCAAAGTTGTACTGACTACTTGCCCTTCACACTAAATAGAAAGGACATTCAAATACTCCTGTATGCAGTGAAAGCTGTCTACCCATGTACAAAGGGGCAGCCCAGCTTTTCGGGAGGTACTAGTAAGGGAGATCCACTGGGAGAGGATGCAAATGCGGAAGTAGAGGCGCCTCTTGGAGGGTGCTCATTGTGTTGGAAAGGTGTCAGGCATCCCGTAGAAAAAGTGGGAAAGTATGAGCTGATCCTGCTCCCACTGAGGCTGCTGGGAGATTTGTTCACTGAGCCCAGCATGGGCAGTCACACTGGCTGACAGTGTATATCTTGGGAGAAAAACCACAGATCTTCCAGTCATTTTCTGAATTCCGTCAAAAGTCCAGTAAAGGGAAATTAATTTCTAATATGGTGGTTGGAATATCTGCTGTGGTCTGTTTTAATAACTTGGGAATATGCAAACCACCCTACAAATCTTAATGAATCGTACAGAAGGTGTCTGGGGTGAGAAAACTATGATCTCTGTGTTACAGAAGAGAAACTGGGGCACAGAGAAAATCAAAGATATAGCTAGGCCCTTTGGTTTAATTTTTAATTATCACTTATCCTGTACAAAACTAGCCAGTTTAAAAAAGGAAGCTGTGTGAAATTGTTAGCTACAGAAGGCAGAGAAACTCGTTTACTAACTGGAGTTTAAGAAAAAGAATGTATTCATCTCCATTCTTCTATTGGTGGGTTTAAAATATGGTGCAGGGACATCAAATCAACTTATTTTTCTCCTGGATAATATTTTTTTCCACCTGTTACACTACTTAGATACCAGGGCAATGAGGGGATGATATCATTATTGCTATAAAACCCAGAATAGACCATAACAAAGAAACTAGAATGGGTACCAAAAATATCTAGAAATTGCCTTTTGTTACATGAAAACCCCCTAGCTTAAAGGACATCTTTTTGGGCTTTACAGTAGCGTAATTCTACTGCCCCTAGTTTAGCACCTCCTGATTTACACCAGTATTTGTGAAATCGGGCTGTACTTGTATTTTGACTCTCTGTTAGCAGTTGGAAGGAAGCTCATTTTTTTCTAGGCTAGAATTTTAATATCTAAACTTCATGGAGCAAGGAGGGCTTCAAGAACCTCATGAATTTTTCTAGGCTTTTCTTCTGCCCAGAGTAATTATACCTGTATTTTTATCAAACTTGTCAGTAAGGATCTTTGGTTGAAGGGAGTCCACAGCCTCTCAGGCACTCTATTCCCCTATCCCTGCCTCTGCTGCTAAAGTGCTTTTTGCTGGCATGCAACCTGAATTCTCCTCACTGCAGATGAAGGTCATTCCATCTACCTCTTTTCCGTGATGGGCAGGAAGATTTTACTACCTCTCTTTTCAGTAGCTTTTAATGTCTTTTTAGGTGTTTTTAGGTGATATTACCACATGCAAGTCTTCCTTGGATGCCACGCTTTCCAGATCTCTTGTTGTTCCACTGGATTTCTTCACACGCGTCATGAAGGTGACACCAAATCCTGGCAATGGTATCCAAGTGAGAGCACACCAAGACAGAACAGGGCAAAAAGATTACTTCCTACATGTCGTGTAAGTTGAAAATGATGTGCTAGTGGTGAACATAGATCAGCTTTGAACTGTTAAAGCTCTCAGGAGCTGCTCCTCTACTACTCTAGAAGTCTGCTCACCACTGTTCTTAATACACCATCTCAGGCTCTGTATGTTCATGGGGTTGTTATGGCCCAATAAGCAAACAATAGTTTTCAGGAAAGTATTTCAAGTTGAAGGAAAAAAAGTGTTAGCTTTGGGAAAAGGTAAATGCTGCACCAGGGAGTAAAAACTTGCTCAATCAAAAATGTGCAAAAGCTTCTCTTCGGTTTTGCATTAGGAATTGCTCTTTCTCACTGAAAGAATGTGGAAAAAAACCCATCTGTGGCAAGCTATGAGCTATGTTTGGCACTCCTAAATCCCAGGCTTGTTGGCTAGTCTTCCTCTCACTCGTCTTCCTCTGAGTTAGGAATAAAGAAGATAAGACATGGATTTGCTGGTGAAGGAAAGGTAGCAGTCCCATATAGCACCTGCTGAAGCAGTGGACACACATGGTGGTCACACGCCAAAGTCATGACCACGCAGCTGCATCCCATTCCTCACCTGTATGCGCAGCCTGAAGCCGTCTCCTGGCCAAGGGCAGCTACAAAGCAATCAAAGGGATGGGTTTTTCAGGCCAGATGGGAGCAGAAATGAAACCTGTGTAATTTCCCGGCATGTAGCCCAGCACTTAGCTCATGGGAATGTGTGGCTCCTGGAAGGCACCTGCAGCTGAACCTCAACTCACAGGACAGGGGTAAATCAGATTTACCAGCATCCAGGGATCACTGTATGTCATGAAGTCTCCTGTGATGAGAAACTTTATTTTCTTTAAAAAAGGTTTCCTTCCCTTTTTTTTTTTTCAGTTTTTCACACCTGTGGAATGAATATTTCGGGTTTAGCTATGGTTAACGATGTGTAGCCGAGACGGGTAAGCCGCAGTGCTGCAAAGCTCGCGGTAAGAATCAGGACAGCTGAGATTTGGCGCCGCAGCCGCTGGCTACACCTGGGAGCCCGGTCACACGGCCCTGGGGATCCGCAAACCCGGGTGTCACGGCGCTCTGGCTTGCCGGCAGCTGGGAGCCAAGGCACCGAGGGGACACCCTGGCCCCGCCGGCTCCCACCCGAACCTCCCCGGCGGCGGCCGCCCGGGAGAGGGAAGCCTGTTCACACCGCACCCCGCTACGGGAACAGGCTGCCGGCCAGACTCCCTGCCCTGCCATGAGGGGTAACTTAGATTGGTTTTGTTGACTGGTTTTTTTTCTTAACACGAAGATATAATTTAGTGTGGTTTTCTGTTTTTTCCTTTTTTTCCTTAAAGAAAGGAATCACTAGATGGCACTGCATTACCGCGGGACAAGCCACCTCCCTCTGTCTCTAAGATGGATGAAAGACATTGCCTGAGTTTTCAGCTGTCTGCTTTAATCTTTACCAGGAAACAAAATGAAAAAAAAAAAAAAGCCAAACCCAAACCCCCACAAACCCATAGCCTGGGTCTGTGTCACTCAAATGTGCTTTAGCACAGTTTCCCCTTCTCTATCCTCAGGGTTGCTAGCCCTGAATCATTTCCCTGTGGGATCTTCTGGTTAGAATAACAGACTTTATATGACTTGATTTTTGAACTCTGTTCTTTTAGCTTGTTTTTCTCTCCCTGGTATCGCAAATGTAAAATACTCAGAAGGCTCAGTGAAAAAAAATGGGATCGGATCTCTAATTTAAGACTAAAGTCCCCCAAATGCCAGTGATGTTTGGGAATGCTGGTCCCCAGATTGGCTTCTAAGTTCTTTAACAAGTGAAAATAAAAACTAATGAATGTGCTTAGCTACAAGGATGTAAATGGCTAATCAAGGGCCATGCACTGACACGTGAGTGTAGATAGCATTGTTCACTGAGCCGTAGTCTCAATAAATTATTTTTATTATGTGCTGCAAATATCCTTAACTGGAGGCTTGACCAAAATTACCTTCAGCCACCAAGCTCACATAATTGAACTGTCTCATGATTGCAGAGTTGCTTGCAATAATTTAACATTTTTATATAGCCTTGAAATTCATAAATTCGCAGTTTAGCAGAGAAAGAGAATAAACTAATGAAAAAATCATTAAAATGTATAAAATGTTTACTGAAGCCTACGTGAAAAGGTTTTAGTCATTTCCTATCGATTCAATGAACCTTAATATACTAGTGTTTCTATCTTTAAGAAACCTTGCTGAGTAGTAGCACTTGGAAGGAGCTCTTTGCAATGTCAGAGAATCAGTCTCATTGTGCTGTTCTCTTTCGTAGCTGCTGTAGCTGCAACACAATTACAGAGACAAGAAATCTAATTGTTGGGAGGGAGACTAACCTATTTACAGAATTTGCAAGAAATTGCACTGCACATGAAAATGTGATTCCTGGCTTAATGCTTCTTTAATCCATTTTTGTGTTGCAAGACCATTAAGATGAAAAGTATTTGAGTTTTGAATGTGAAAGTCTTGAAAGGAATGGAGTTTTGTGCCCAATTTCCTCTCTTTTCTTGTTAAGAGGGTTGGTTAGGCTAGAGCTGCAGCCTGCTGATAACAAAGGATGATAGATTAGCTTTGTCGAATAATGCATATTTGTCAGCAGTCACTGGACATAGATTTTCAGAATTTTTTATTGTATTTCCCCTTTAAATTCACAAATAGATATTTATTTCCATGAGATCTCATTGCAGTTGGAGGCGTGATAATTCTATATGCTTCATTCTCTCCATGGCAACTGTAAATGGGTCAAGCACGGGTGCAGCCTGGCACACAGCAGCTGTGGGAAGGCAGCTGCAGTAGTCTGCCCTCACAATGCCCTGCATTATCCTCACCTGGAGCTCCCATGGATGATCCTTCCCAGGGCTGCAGCCAAGAATTATCATGGAAGAGGTTTTTTTCAGTAGTCGCTAAACCTTGAGCATCCCCTGGATCTGCTGCAGGTTGTGTTGGAGACCATGTGCTTGGACACCTGGTGCTGCAGGGACCTGTGCTTTGTGTCTGTGTGATTGGCACAGGTACATGATGGTGCTTTCCCATTCTGGTGCAGAGCCTGTCTCAAGCTGTGTCCCACAACCAAGAGAGCCTGGGCTAAGGCAGTCTGAGGGAAGTATTCGGGGGAAAAAAAGGATGGTGAGCACAAGAAAGGAGGAGAGCTATGGGCACAAGGCATGCAGGCTTTGCTCAGTTGCAAAGTATAGTCATATTCAGTACGTTGGGATGCAGGGAAAACTCACCCAGGATAGACACACAGAGAAGCAGCAGCGAGGAGGGGTGTCCTAGTACTTTGGTGCAGGGGTACTCTGGCATGAGGCAACTCCATTTGGATCTTGCGCTGTATGATTTGTGAGGCTACTTACCTTCCCCGTGGGTAACCAGTTACACTGTCTGAAGGTGGCATGACTCAGTGCTGCAGCTAAAATGGACAAGATGAAACAAGAGTCAGAAATGACCCAACTTTGCAATTCTAGACTGATTGCTGAGGGAGAAAATCCAGACATGTTTAGCCATAAAATTATAGTAGTCCTAGACAGATGAAATGGAGACATCCATTAGAGTTTTGTAATAGGAGCACTGAGAACTATTCCCAGGGCCAAAATGCAACCTACGTTTCTGAACATCTGCCTATACAAACTGGGATGGGTAACTCAAACCTGGTCTCTGGTCCCTGCAAGTTTTGACACGGTATCTTTTAATTCTCACAGCAGTCTTGATCGTTCAGTGCTGTCTGAAGCACAAGTCATCAATTTAGCCACTTATTGTCTCCATTACAGACTGGGGTAAATTTGGTGTGCATGGGTGGATGGAGAAGAGCTTCTGGATGAGTTTCTTGCTCAGATAATCTAGTTTGAATATGCTAAAACCACTCTGCAAATCCAACTGACAGATCGTGAATTGGGACAGTCGAGATTTCACTTCAACACTGAACCAGAAGGGCAGTATGGCCACAACCTAGTGAACACAGCAACAGTGGGTTGTGAGGGTCAAATGCTCCTGGTGTCTAAATAGAGATGCTTTTGTTCTCAAGTCATTAAAAACTCAGCAGGGCTGTGGTTCCTTTGTCTGCAAATGTCTGAATGATCACTTAGCTCACCACGGCAGTTAATCTTTTTTCTTTCTAAAATACATGTCATGACACAATTGTTAGATCATTTGCCCTCAGGATGTTCTTCATACTGTTTTTCTAACCTGTTAATTGAAAACCCCTTCTCTTCTGAGTCTCAAAACACATACATGAACTTATCTGACTCACATATACTCTTGTTTTGCAGCAACGTGCAGTGGTTAGAATTATTCATTGATTTAAGGACAGCTAATGACCATTATTTCAAATGCTTACAATTCCCTTCAGGTGCAGAACCTGAGACACATGGAAGCTGATTTTGGAGGAGAGTGGAGCAGTAGCAATTGCATCTACGCCAGTGCCTGCAGTATGGGAGGGACTGGAGGCTGTTGTGCAGCAGGAAAGCTGTGACGTAGTTGCCATCAGGGAAAAGTGGTGGGGTGACTGTCATGACTGGAGTGCTGCGTGGGTG
>VXBT01009181.1:0-55376 GCA_013400235.1 Oriolus oriolus
ATACATCAGTAACAAAAGGAAAAATAGGGATAGTGTGGGTTTGTTACTATATGTAAGAGGGACCCTGTGGAAGAGATGGGATGGAGTTAGGGTGCAGGCTGTGGGATGTGCCTGCAGAAGCACAAAGGAGCACATGGCAGCACAAAGGAGCACATGGTAGCTCAGAGAAACTCCTCTCCACAGACCCTGGGGGGAGGAGCCTGCCAGAAGCTGGCAGGCAGGTCACCCAATACAGAGACACTCAAAGGGTGTGCTGCTGACATGGCAGTGTGTGATAGGTCATGTAAGTGTATAAAACCAGCTTGTTCTTTGAATAAAGCAATTCAGTCTCCCTGCCGGAGTGGGTCCGTGTTTCAATCACAAACAGGACCCTGGTAACAGAGGACACAGAGAAGGCAGTTACTGAACACCTTCTTTACACTGGTCTTCACTACAACCAGGCACTGGGAATCCCTGACCCAGGAGACCAGAGTAAAGGAATGTTGAAAGGAAGACTTTCCCTTGGTCAAGGAGGACTGGGTAAGAGAATGTGTAGGCAAACCTGACATCCACAGGTCTGTGAGCCCTAGTGGAATGCACCTCAAGTGCTGGGAGAGTTGGCACCCCATTCTGTAGGTCATCTCTATCCACATGGAGGACAAGAAGATGATCAGGAGTAGTCAGCATGGGTTAAATAAAGGTGAATCATGCTTTACCAACCTGATTGTCTTCTGCAATGAAACAACTGCCTGAGTGGATGAGGGGAGAGATGTGGATATGGTCTACCTTGACTTCAGCAAGGCTTTTGACACTGTCTTTCACAGCATCCTCATAGGCAAACTCAAGACATGTGGACTGGATGAATGGACAGCGAGAACTGGCTGAATGAGGGTCACAGTTAGTGGCACAGGGTCAAGCTGGAGGCCTGTCACTGGTATTGTCCCCCAGAGTTCCATACTGGGTCCAGCATTGTTTGCCTTACCCATCAACGACTTGGGTAGAGGGCAGATGCCTCCTCAGCAAAGTCACTGATAACCCAAAGCTGGGAAGAGTGGCCGATACCCCAGAGGGCTGCGCAGCCCTTCAGAGGGACCTCGACAGGCTGGAGAGATGGGCAGAGAACTGTCTGAAACTCAGCAAAGGCACATATAGGGTCCTGCACCTGGGGAGGAACAATCCCAGACACCAGCACAGGCTGGGGTGACCTGCTGGAAAGCAGCTCAGTGGAGAAGGAGCTGGGGGTGCTGGTGAACCACAACCTGTCCATGAGCCAGCAGTGTGCCCAGGGGGCCAATGGGATCCTGGGATGCATTGGGAAGAGCATCACTAGCAGGTCAAGGGAGGTGATCCTGCCCCTCCACTCAGCCCTGGTGAGGNGGAACAGATTGTCCAGAGAGGGTGTGGAGTCTCCCTCACTGGAGAAATTCAAGAACTATCTGGATGCAATCCTGTGCCAAATGCTCTGGAATGACCCTGCTTGAGCAAGGATGTTGGAGCAGATGACCCTTCCAATTTTACTCTTTCTGTAGTTCTGTGATTCTGCAAAGATAAGCACTCCTTCAGGTCTAAACTGGGTTCCTGCTTCTGCACAAAAAGCCTTGTAGTATTTGGGGGAGGGGAAATGAAATTGTAAAATTTTGACACGGGAAATTGTAAAATTTTGACACGGGATTAGGCCTCTTTTCTCAAGAGGCCTAATCGGAGTGTGCCTGTCTTGTAACTTAACTTTTGTCAGTATTGAAGTTATCTAGGCTTCTCTGACCCAACAGACTTAAAAGAAATGACATGTCTAAACAGACAACAAATAGTGTTGTGACTGAAGAAAACAAAGAAAAGTCTCATTTGCAGCACCTTGTATTAAATACACTTTCATCAGAATGACTATATGTGATAAATTTGTACCACTTGTTGTTTCAGTTCAGAGGAGTTCTAACATGTAGCTTTTCACACTGCTTTACCCTCAGACAGCACTAATGACAGGAGTCTGACAGCCCCCTGAGTCACTCTAGTGCTCGTTCACACCATCAAGTCACATCTTTAATATGTGTTCTCTGTTGATTCATGCCCACAGGATGGGCATGCGAGACACCTGCACATCTCTGGAAGAAATCAGACTTCCAGCTTTATGCACAAAGCCAAACTGAGCAGCCTCTGAAGCTATTCCCTTGAAAGATCTCCACTGGTCAAGAAGTGCTACTCTCTCTTCCTGTTCCCACTAACCAGTTTCTATATCTCTTGGATCAGAATGAATTCTCTTTCCCGAAGAACCCTGTCAGTGCTACCATTTACATAGAGTTTACAAAGCGTGTTTTCACTAGGAGAAAGACTCTAAGAGTAGCCCCATCCAGAACACAGTATCACAGTGAGCAGGAGAAGATCCCACCCCTCCAGGTACTGCTTAATGTTCTGGTCAGAAATTGTGTCCACCTGCCTGTCATCCCTGTTTAATTAATTCCTGTTTGTGGGATGAGAATCCTCTCTTGAGTAACACCTCTTGAAAACCACCTCATATAATGGACCAGAACCAAGTTACATTCTAGACACTTCCCAAAAATTTCAAGTTCATAGAATTTAGTAGATGACGGATTTTGTTAAAGACCACTACCAACTTAGAGGACTGCAACTGGTTCTTGAATTTAGTGGAACAGGTACATAAAACAGCTGAAAGGGTCTTTCTGATTGCATGCAATAGGAATTTTCCATCAGGTACTGAGCCACTGTATAAGGAACGGAAGTGTTATAGACAGCAGCGGCAGCTACAACAGCTGTCTGTCTGGTTAATCCCTTTTTTTCATGCCCCTTTCAGGAATGAGCAGGAAGTAAACATGCACTGTGTTCAGACTCATCATTTACTAGAGATTAAAGATAAAATAATCTAATCTTCCATTAATACCAAACATGCCTAAAAACTATGCTTTTGCACACCCCAGGGCCAGAAGAGCAGGCCACACTTTTACCATATAAGGGTCATTCATTCACGAATAGGCTTCACAATTTAAGGAAAAAGACAAAATGGTGCCTCACTCAGCTCATCCTATTATTTTCAGCGGAATGTTTTCCCTCCCAGCAATTCTGCCCTGAAAGGTAGTGAGCTGACTCATGCTGTCTGGCCAGACAGGGACACAATGCTATCAAGCAGTGGGTGGAGAGCAGAGAATTAAAAATTATGTGTTTTAACGGATGTTTCCCAGTATTGGTATTGTACCTGACTCAAGGAAAAACATCTAGTAACAAACTTAACCAATAGCTTATCTGGACCAAATGCACTTCTCAAATGCAATTATCTGATGCCAAGGGATAGGATTGTAAATCTGGACTCCGTTCAAATACATAAAATATCTCCTTCCTCGTGGCTGAGCAAACAACTCTTTATGTTTATACACCCACTAACACAGAGGGCTGGAAGGGGTTGCTGCAGGCAAGTGAAAGACCTGGCTTATGGTACACAAAATCCACATTTTGTGGATTTTTGTAACCAAAACCCTTCCTGTTCCTTGATGGAAAAAACCCAGATTTTAGCTCCATTAGTGGTCTTGTACTTTGTGCTGAAAGCAGCTCTTTAGTTCAGCTAGCTTATCACTGAAAAGCTAGTCATAAAACTGTACCCAGCACTATAACAGTGAAATTTACCAGAAATCACATGTGTACATTCACGTGTATAAGCAAACACAAAATAAATATTTGTCCTTTACATCGTATTTGTCCAAATCGTTCTTTCTCCTTAAGCAGTTTGCAGAATTCTTATCTATTTTGTCTGGAGCAGCTTCATTGCTAAGAACATCTTCTGAGATGTATAGTAATGAACATCTTTGGCTATAAAACTAATGAGAAAATATTTTAGAAACTAAACCCACTTTTTTTTTTTACATTTGCCTGAAATTAAAAAATAAAAGCTAAACAACAGAACAAGTTTTCAAGGAACAAAGATGCATGGACACTATTGCACACCAATCACACATGCCTTAGGTGTCTTCTAACCATTAGTTCATCTCTGTTCTAGGTGCAGTTATGACATCTAAAATATGATATGGCAGCTGAGACAAAACAAATGTCTGCAAGGTGTAACTCCATCAACAAATATGAGAGCTCCATCCGCACGTGGTAACTCTACTCATGGACAAACACAGAAGTTAATGTGATGGTAGCTCTCTGTTTCATTTATTGCTACTACTCTATGATCTGTATCAACCCACGCTAAGGACAAGGATGGCGGGAGTGCTTTTTTTTTCATGTATGCCTCCTGTCTGGTAAATACAGTTGCATTAAGTGGCCTTAGATGCTATAAACAATGTGCAACTTTGTAAAAATTATGGGAATTATCTGCCATGGCCACACACATAACCACAAAGC
This sequence comes from Oriolus oriolus, assembly GCA_013400235.1. Taxonomy (NCBI): domain Eukaryota; kingdom Metazoa; phylum Chordata; class Aves; order Passeriformes; family Corvidae; genus Oriolus; species Oriolus oriolus. Next base: position 4,330 of record VXBT01009181.1, read on the forward strand.
CAAACTCTAGCCTTTTAGCTGTTATTTCCTTTTTCTCTAATTGTGACTCCTACAGACAATCAGGATAACAGGATTAAAATTGTTTAGTCACCAGCAGAAAATATTCTGTAGTCCACACACAGCAAACACAAATTCTTTGGAATATTTAAACCATTTTAGATATTCAATACTTCAACAGGAGACACAAGGTTTGTAAAATAAACAAACCACCATCTTTCAGAATACAAGCCTTGACTTTTAAGGAACTGGTTTTTGGGGAGTGGCATGGTGGGGAGGGAGCGAGGAAGAAAGAAAACTTGAAATGTTCTTACTTAGCTTCAAAATGACCCAGTTAGGAGTACAAGAGCTATATGCTGTTTTCTGCTCACACATCTCCTTCCCCAAGCCTTTGAGATCTATCACATAACTAATCAGAGCAGCCCTTAAGAAGCAGTAATGTGCAAAAGTCCCTCTTGAAAGACATTGCAATTTACAATTAAGCACGCTGTTGCTGGGGAATGAAGGAAAGATTTCAAGGGAAGATCAGCTTGGTTTGTTGAGTATTTTGGCAAGTTTTCTGCATCTGTTTTTCATTAGGGCCTTGCCACTGAGCTGTAAGAAAAAGATGATCAGACATCCACTCCCTTTTTGCTCTGTGACCAGGGGAGTCTACTTACAGAAAGAAGAAGAACCAGTTTTTGGAAAGCTGAATCACTTCACCTGTGAGGGTGGGGGTAAGGCTAAGGTACAAAGTTATCTTACACTGCACACCAGATGGCAAAAAATAAACTTTGTAAGTCACTGTATGTGTCTTCTAGGTGAATGGAAATTAACAGGCCCTGGGGAAGGTGCTTTAAAATGACTGACAGGCTGAAGTGGTCAGGCTTATGTAGGGATATTTACTGTAAAGCCCCCATGACTTCCCTCTTTTTAGAGAAAATATGAAAGAAAGTACCTTGAGAAAAAGCTTGATATCTGTTGAAGACACAGTTAGTGAAAAAGTCAAAGGCTCACCTAGCTAGATAATGCCTTGCTGTGGTTATTTTTGAATAATGGTAGTAGTGCTTCTTCCACTACTTTGCACTCTATTATTGTTTTTTATGACATAATAAACCTGTATAAGCTGAAACTTTTCATAATTACTTTCTGACCTCCCTTACTCAACAGTTCATGTCAGTTCTCCCTCTTGCTCATTTGTCCTAAACTTCAGTGTTAAAAAAACCCCCAAACCCAACCCAAAAACCAACCACTTGCAAGCCTTCTTAGGAATGTAAGTACATTCATTCCATTGAACTCAAAATCTCCCCGTGTTATAGACTGTCTTTTTGGACCTGAATTGTGCAGCACTTTGCATTGTCACATCCTAATACATAGCTAATTGTCCTAAATATGATAATTAAAATGTAACTAGTGCATGATAACTTAAATGGAAATTTTTCACTGCATTTAACAACATACAGTGATAATAATGTACAAAGTACAACAGAAATAATGTCCCACCAATTTCTTTTTTACATGTGCATAATTAAGAAAACTTACAAAAATGGGATGGTAACATTTGGGCTTTTAAAAGCACATAAAAACCCATTCAATTTTGTGTACAGAACAAATGGGAAGGGAATTATTTATTTTTAAAGTGTAGCTATTTTTAATTCCAAATTATTTCCATGAAATCATAGGATAGTCAAGGTTGGAAGGGACCTCTGGAATTAATTTATGTCACTGCTTGAAGCAGGTCCAGTTAGATCAGGCTGCTCAGAGATTTGTCAAGTCAAATTTTAGTTTCTTCAGGGTCAGTGACTTCAAACACTCTCTCGGCCCTGTTTCAGTGCCTGATCTCTGACATGGTTTTTCCTAATATCTAACAGGATTTCCCAGGTTCTACGTCACGTTCAGTGCATGTCATCCTGTTGGTGTTCACCACCGGGAAGTGTTGGGTCCATTTGCTCTGTTCCCTCACATAAGTCATTTGTAGACAGGGAAAAATTCTCTCCATCCCCTCCTCTTGCCCAGGCTGAACCAGCTCAGTGACTCCCACCTGCCTTTGAATGCCCTGTGCTCCAAACCTGACCCTCACAGTGACCCTTCTCTGGACTTACCCAGGAAGAAATTCTTCACTGTGAGGGTGATGAGGCACTGCAACTGGTTGCCCAGAGAAGCTGTGGATGCTCCATGTCTGGAAGTGTTCAAGACCTGGCTGGCTGGAGCTCTGAGGAGCGTGGTCTAGAGGGAGGTGTCTCTGCCCATGTCAGGGGGCTTGAAACTAGATCATCTTTAAGGTCCCTTCCAACCCAAACCGTTCTATGACTCAGGTTCGTGTGCACAGCAGTCCTTGTACACTGATTTCCCCACCCAGTCTGGTATTGCCATATTTCCAAGACTGCCATTCATCTCATCATCTGCGTTGTCAAGAGACACATTGATCCTGTGACACTTCCTCCTCGCCTCTCTCCCAGATTTTTGTTTAGTTGTTGCAGGCCTGGGAGTAAATTGTCTGCTGCTGACACAGAGCACAAGGTTTCAGCCTCTCCCATCCCAAGGCGCTCCAAAACGCTCTATGTCCTCCCACGTGCTCTCCCTGTACTCTGTGGCTTGGGCTTTGATACCTAAAAAATCCTCATGGAGATCCTGTTCCTCCTTCCTAATGCTACACAGTCTGCTCATCTCCTCTGACGCTCTTGAAATGACTTCTTCAAACATGGAATCTATGACTGAGATTCAGGAGAGACACTTTTTCTTCATCACCTTTACCACATGAACCTGAGTCAGTGGACTCAAGAAAATATTAGTATCACTTGGCATTTTGACCTTGTCCAGGTGTGAGCATTTTAATAACTGCATGTGGCCTCACAAGCTCTCCACAAGATGCTTGAGGTTTTTGCTGAGTGCAAATACCCTCAAGAGATGCTTCAGTACTATTAAGCTTCTGATCTTAGACAAAAATCAACAAACAATGCCTGAAAGAACCCATCATAGGTGTAAACCAAATTACTTTTTTAATGCCCTTCTGAAATGCAAACATTTCCTTGCTGCGGGGGTGGCTGTAACATACTGTTTCAACATTAATCAGGCTGTGTTTGCCTGACTCTGAGGAACTCAAACAAAAGGGCTGTTCCTACACACCCTGGCAGAGTTACTGGCACACTTACCCACCGTGGCTCTGCAGATGAGCACCAGCCATTCAGACAGGTGAGTGTAAGGGCTACTCCTAAACATCATGCCTTCGTGCAGAAACCATCCCTGTCCAGTCTGTAGCTTAGGGGCAGGGGAAAAGGCTCAAACAGTCAACAAGAGATTATTCAATGCAATAAAATAAAAGCTCACAGTTCAAGCTCCTTCCTGTGCTCCCTCAGCCTGCAGTCAGCCGACGCAGAGAAAGTAACTCTAATTCAGTTTATGGAACTGATTCGCCCCAAACGGGCCAGGAGACACTTCAGAGACAGAGTCAGAGAAGTGGGTATTTGCTTTATTTGGCACACTGGGTGTGGGGGATCATTCCTCCAACACACACACCCCGGTGCTCTCTACAACACAGTACTAAGGATTAAAACATGAATATTCATCACATTCCTTGAGACAGGTGTGGTTATACAAATGATTTCTGGGAAGTCACTAGTATCATTAGCATACGTGCCACACATGCGTTGTGTGTCCTGGTGGTCCCACTGAGGAAGGCTTCTCCTCTTCATCAGGGGTCTTTGGGATGAAGATAAGTAGTCTTCCTCACAATGAACTTTTCACCTGTCTCTCCGGGGCATGTGTAGTCCTTTGAGGGATGATTCAGTGGTTTCTGAGATGATCCCTGTCCCCTCTATCTTGACAAGATTAGGGCGAATTCGGCTTCTCAGGTTTTGGAATTAACATTCGCTGTCAGAACTAATACTTGCTGTCTCCTGATAGCTAACTGTGCTTACATGAGTTAGCCACTGACTGCTCCTTCCTCAGAACCAAGAAATGTTTTATCAGATAATAACCCAGATAGGCATTTTAATTCCAGTGCTTATCTTTATGACAGGTATACTGACTGACTGCAATGAATTTTAAATATTTAGATGAAGGAAGGTCCTAAGAGTGATTACTATATGGAATACCATGCTCTTCAGAACCTGAAAACCTGAAGGTTCAGCTATATCTCCCCAAAATTCAGACAAGATATTTTTAAAGAATAATCCCTCTCCCTTCAGTTTCACTTGGAGTGAAGCAAAAAAGGAAAATTTGTTCATCTGCTGTCACTGAGTACCAGTTTTACCAGTTTTACCAGTTTCCAGAACCATTGCTCACTTGGAGTTTGCAGGTCTGGGCCCAGTCTCTGCCCATCCATCTCTGCCCAGGAGACAAACCAAACTTCCCCATGCCTCAAGAGAAGACTGTAAACAGTGGCTGATCATCTGCATCATCTCCTGCCAAGGTATACAGAAAAACAGAGACCTACAGTCCTGTCAAAAGACTTAACATTTCCTCTTCTGCCCCATAACAAGTAACCAAGGCAAATATCTAATCTGAACATTCCCAACTCATCTCTAGCCATCAGATGATCTGCTTTGCACAGCCATTTTCACTCTGGTTCTCTGTGCCTGTAAAGATCTGCATTTCCCCTCCCTGAACAAAGAGCAGCTGGCTGAGATGCCAGCTACAATCAGGTTCCTGATGAATGAGTCTAGGGTGCTGCAGGCCTGGGCTGGGAGGAGAGCTTGGGGAAGGGTGACCTGAAATGATCACGGATTTATGCAGAGAACAACTTGCTTGGCTTTGTAGAGGCTGCTCACATGCTGACTATTGATAGGTCACTGAGTGAAGGTGCTCAAAGGGCAGCTCAGGATACAGTTGCTTTCACAGCTGTTGGGTCAGGGCTTATCACCTTCTCTATTCAGAAGTGTAGTATTGCATTCTCTTTTTATTCCCTTTTGCGATAATATTAAGTCAGGGTGATAAATTGTGTGGTTTCTCTGGGCTGTGTTACAAAGTTGAAGAGTTAAAATTAATGGGCTTGAGGAGGTGATTTGAAAATGCCATGTGAACAACCTGTTAGATTTTCTTTCCCCACCCATAGTCACCTGCTTTTACAAACAGGTTGCCAGTGCTAACAGGCTACTTCACATTTCAAAAGGGTATGTCATTAAAAACAAGAAAATCCTTCCTTGATCAGTTAACTGCAGCTCCCATGATTTATTTGCTGCCAGAACTGGAGTAATGACTCATCTCCTGTGTCAAGATCCAACAACCTATTATAGTACTGAATTTCTCCCAGCACTGACACAGGGAGGATTTGGGACAACTTAAGTTAGTCTTCTCCAGAAACATGGTTAAAACCACATTTTTAAGATTTTTACTCTTATCCTTGACACAAAAGGGATATTGTCACTTCCCCGAACTTGCAGGGGCAATGAAAAAATAGAACCTCTCTGAAGGGGAGGGTAGGAGGAAAGGTAAAAATCTCTTCTAATAACTTCAAGTGTAAAAAGTCAGCTTCAGGTTGCCCTGGGTAGACTTCTTAGTGAGACAATCTTCTGCTCAAAAAAATAACCCATACAGACATTTCTGAGCAACCATTTCTATGCTCATTTTCCCAGTACTAGGTCTCCTGTAAAAAGTTTGTCCAGTGACAATGAAATTGAGATTTCAATATTAAGCCAAAACAATCCACCATTTTCATTAAATTTAACAATTTCCAACCCCTGATATCAGGGTGTGAGAGGATGGAAAAATACAGTTAAAAGGCTACCCTACCTATCTTAACAAACTTCTTCAGAAATTTGTATCCTCACCTAAAAGGTAAATAAATAGCTATATTTTATGTGCTCACTCAAGCACTTTAGTGTTATATGAATATGAAACAAGATATAATTTTGTCTTTATTTGAAAAAGTTTGAAAAATACAAAGAAAACAAGTTGAAGACAACGGGGAAATGGCATTAAGAAATAAATCAGTATTTCAAGCGAACCCCCAGTATAACAGAAGTGAATTTCTGCCTTACGGTAAAGAATTCCTTTGTTCACCCAAGAAGCAAAACTGTGACTGTGCCCCTAATTTTTGGGAGTCTGAACTGTGCTGCAGATTTACTTGATGTCTTCTGGCATCTTCCTCTATATATCCAACCTGATGGGAAAAGGCAAGGGTTTTTTTCAGGCACTTGCTGATGAGTTAGCTGGAGCTCTCTTTTCACCTTTTATTCAGTATTGGTGAAAAACTAAGTGAAAATTCTGTGGCGGGAAAGGAGCTCGCTCTTATTCCATGCTTGCAAAACCCCAGGCTTCTGAACAAGGGAGATTTTGGCTCAGTAACTTCAGACATGCTACTCAAGGCTGGATAATTTAAACCAAACCTCAAGTCAGATGCTGAGCTACCTAACACTCCAGCATCCGGTCCTTGGAGTGAAATCCAAAAGGCCAGCAACAGCAAGAAAATGTCCCTGTGTGTTGAACCAGAGGAGTAAATACTCAAGGAAGGAGGTACAATAAAACCAGCTGCTGTGCAGGAAACCACCTGTAGCTTGGCAAACACTGTAGAGAAACGTGTGACTGCAATCTCTCTCCTCTCTCAAAGGCACCCTTCAGGTTCCCAGCTGCAGCTGGGCATCCTTGAAGACACAGAGCCCAGGGTCTTCCTCTGCAGATGAGTACTGGTCTTCAAAAAGAACTGACCCAAGCAGAAGTGGTCCCTTCAGTGAGCCTTCAGGCCAGGTGCTCTAGGGCTGATCCAGCTTTCCTTATGCCACACAAACCATTTGTGGCAAAGGATCGTGGTAAAGCTAAGGCTTTACCTGAGGTATTCAGCCCTCCTCTCCCTTTGAACAGGACACTGACACAGCTGCCTGCAGAGATTAACTGAAATATCCCAAAGCTGTGCATTAAACAGCACCAATTGACAGGAGTTTTTTGTCTCTGGTCTCCTGCATTGACCACTCAAACCTATTGGTTTTGTGGTAGAAATTAGATTAAAGTTTAACTGGCGTTCCAGCAGCTCGTACTAACATTACAGCAGTATTGCCCTGGGCTTCCTGCACTTGGAGGAAGTTCTTCCCATCCTCAACACAGACTTGGGATTTAACGAGGGAGATAATGTAGTTCCAAAACCAGAGGTGAACATTCATATTTAGGAGCAGCAGGACTTCCCCATGCACCATTTCCAGGCCACAGAAGTAAGAATGTGATTTATGTGCAGGCAGAATGGTTGGACTGGATGGCAACTACTTATGATACTACACTAAGAAAATTACAGGATATGAACCTTTTTCTGTGGGCTTATTTTTTTCTTAGTAGGTTTGTAGTTTTTGTTTCCACCAACTCCTGGAAACACCAGCTTACCCTTTTTAGCCATGCTCAAATTTTTTAGACCTGATAAAGCTATAAAATTCTCAGATAGGTTTGTGTTCAGTCTTTGTTTTTACTTAATACAGTCATATACGGTATTTATTACCATCTGCTTTTTTGTGTTACCCACACTTAATAGAATGGAGTAGGCTCTTGCCAGTAATAGCAAACTTTACATGTTTTTCCTAGCATTTCTGCCAAATGTGCATAGAAGTCTGTCTGAGAGATGTCCAATGAATGCTGGTGGTCTATAACCACAATTTCCCAAACAATATGGAAAGAAATCTGTTCTGGAATACCTTTCATGTGTTACCAAATAAAGTATTTATTCACTGGGATGAAAGAATAGGCATTCTTCAAATCATGAACACAAACTTTCTGAAGAGTAAACAAAGATATCCGCTACTCTGTGCAGTGGGACCACATGGGCATCCCAAAATCTGATAATACTTTCTAAGTCTAGTCTGCAATGGTACCTCTGTTTTTGCCTCTGTGATGAAATGAGTATGTTGTCTGCAGGAGAAGGATTCCTACTGGCTAATGCTGTTGGCACTGTATGCATCCCCAACTTCCCAATGCTGCAAGCAGCACCGTCTGTAAGCGCTCCTGCCTCTGCAGGTGAGTTTTCAGGGGTATCACACTGCAGTGGTAGCAAGGAGTGGGCTGTGTCTCTGTTCCATATATACTGACTACTCAAGAGGTGACCTTCCTGGCTATTCGCTGACAGCACAAAGTTCACCAGGAAGTTGCCAACAGCAGTAATGGTAGGGTTTGCTTTCACTAAATTCATAGTTCTTTTTGAAAACAGCCCACTTTGGGTTTGTTTGGGGTTTCTTTTGCCTCTGCTGCCTTCCTTGTAAAAAAAGGTTCTAATACCACTGCTAGATCTGAAAAGCAAACACAGGCATTTTTCACACATGATTTACTCGTAAGTGTTTCTTTCACATTGAGGTTCAATAGCCTTGCAGAGAAAAGTCCCAAAGGAATAAAATCTTTACTGTATGCTTCCAAACAGCTGCTTCTCCACCTTTCAAATTCTGGTGGGCTTTTTTTTAGTGTGGGACACCTGTATAAAATTCAGTGGGTCTGAACTCCACCCAGTTTTCATTACAACTCACCTTAAGTTCCACTAAGGAAAGAAACTTTTCAAGCAGCCTGTATCTGGGACACGAAAGAAAGCTGGTTACAGAGACATATTTCCAGAGATTTCAACATCCCTGATTCCCTTCTGATGCCCACGTAGCTGCCTGTGACACACCTGTGCCCTGGAGCAGTAACCGTCCTGGGGAGCTGTGGGGATGCACCTCTGCCAAGAGCTCGTTCAGACTTATCTGCAGAATGACTGGGCAGAGTCACTCAGACCTTGTGAAAGTTCAAGTCCGTGTGAAAGTTTGAGAGAGCTGAGTGAGCCAGGAGCTTATGTGCAGACTGGAAAAGGAGATGGTTGTTATAAAACAGCCATCAAGGGGTTAACACCACAGGCCAGCAATGTTTTTTGGGATAATGCCATGCTCTAACCTCCTTTCCTTCCTGTTCATTCAGGAGAAGTCTTCCTGCACACTATTAGGATGCAACTGAAATAAAAATAGCCTGTTCCCTGAAATTCTGTTGACAGGCTTCAGCTGGGCAGGGTTGGTTTTTAGGGTTTGGTGTTTTTTTTCAGGGAAAGGGGAAGCGCAAAGTGGGAGAAGGATTTTTCTGAGAAATGCCTTTGCATGTCTTGCCACTGCAGGAAAAAGCAGCTGCCTGGCTATCTGGACTAAAATCAGGGTGCTCCATGCTCACAGCCTGAATGCTTTGCCAGCGCCTGCAAGAATCTCGGTTTCTCTTGCTTGCACACCAGTCCCTGACGACAGCCCACCAGAGAAACACCACCATTACCTGTACAGCTATGATTCTGTTCAAATCACAGAACAGAGACCAGTAACATTATCTGAGATATTTCTCACCTTTAGCCATCTAAAAATCAGGAAATAAGGCTATGACAGCTGTTTTGGGTTCCTCTGCATTCAGAGACAGTCACTTTCCGGAAGTGACTGTTCCCATTTGTCCTGAACACTCATTTTAGGGTGATTCTAAGTTTTTGCTAAGACTAGATTAATGAGCTTCCCAGTAACTGTCAATTCCCACGTTTAAGTCCCACTCAGTTTAAAATAGCTATTTGAGGACTTGCTAAGAATTAGACACGTAACACTCATAAAGCTATAATCACAATAAAATGGTGGTGTCAATTCTTACTACTAATAAAAAGATATCTGAAATATATTTTTATTTCAGAATATGAATATTTAGACTGTAGAGCCTAGATCTCACAAGAAGTTTGTCAGACCTGTTAGCAAAGGTTAGACCTTTATGTTACTTCTGCAAATATTACAGCAGTTGCAATCTAACCCTGGAAATCTCTGTCCAGTCCTGATTTCTATGCTGCAGAGCACATTCTGGCAAAAAAAAAAAAAAAAAAGAAAAAGCCACAAGGACAATCCTTATCCGTGAAGATTTTCCTTTCAATAAGAGATAAATGAGAAAATCTCACCAACTACCACAACAAAAGCTTATAGAGTGATTTGGTCTAGCCTGTCAGTAGCTACATTTGGGGCACATTTCTGATAATATCTGCTTCTTTCTTTCAATCAAACAAGTAAAGAGACGTGATATCATTTAATGGCTGGAAGTTAAAACTGAACAGAATCAAGCCTACAATAATCATGTATAGTTTTTAAAATAAGGATGACTGGGTACTAAGATGAGGGTAGGCTGTCTGCCAGTGAAAGTTTTCTGATAAATAAAACTGAGTTTTCCACAGACATACTGAAGCACTGTGGGGTTAATACAGAAATTACAAAGCAAATTTGATAGTCCATGCTGTTTGGAGATGGTAGTTAGTTTCTCCCCAGATGCATAATAGCTTCTTTGCCTTAATCTTTAAGGTTTTCTGCAGGAGTTCTTCATGCATCTCAAAAGATGGAAAGGAAGAGAAAGGAACATGGGGGAGGTATTACAGAATATTTGAGACACTGATAAGTAACCCGCAAATGAGTAATTCTCAAATTGTTTTGCAGCAAAAAACAACAGGGTGCTTTAAGCAAACCACAACAAAGAGGTGCTCTACCTGTTTGATGTGACCCTGTTTGATATTTTCAATCATTATGATATGGCAGTATCTAACTTTTTTCCTACTAGTAAAATCTGTAGTGAATAAAAGAACAGATCCTCAGAAACAACAACAACAAAAATTTAGTTGGCATCTCAAGAGCTATGGCAGCCAGCACTAAAAGATAAGCACGAACTTCAAACCACAGAGGAGATACAAAAATTTACTTTTCACCCATTTTATCTGAACTTACTGTTTTTCTGTCACCAAAGGAATGGACAACTAGATCCAGGCTGTCCAAAAGAGGAGCATGCCAGGTGCATCATTCCCTCCATTATACTTCATATTGAAAGAGGGCTGTGGTGCTTCAGGTATTAACACGACCACATGGGTCACCAGTCAAAAAAAAGACATTCCTGCCCCAATCCAATGACAGCGCCGCTCATAAAGGTTCGTCAAGCAAGACACACTTATTTGGATTAGAAAATCTGCAAGTGTCAGTAACCAAGGTTACAGTCAAGAAAAACAGGTGGAGGTTTATTAGTGGACTCTTCGCAGTGTTCTCAAGATTCCCTGATAAAGGGAGAGGCTTAGTTATAATGAGTCTGCTGGCAGGAGCAGCACATACTTCCTCCATCCAAGTGATTGGATGATCAGACTCGCATGATCTCTTGTGTGCTGACTCACCAGAGGGCAGCAGCTTTCCAGATGTGATGTTAGCCCATAAAACCGCAAGATGTTTCTCTTGCTGTCCCAGTCTGACCATCCCTCTTTGTACTGTACCCTGATGTCAGCAATCCCATTTTTGCATGCTCGACTGGAAAGCTAAACATCACAACGTTTTGGGGTAATGGCAAGTCAGGTCATGTACCTGATGCATGGTTAATCCACATTTCAGTCCCTCAGTTTTGAAAACAGCAGTTTGAAAACAATCTCATGCAATTAATTTGCAATGTGTAACACATCTAGAATGATCTGCTTCCTCATACAGCCAGACTTTTTGGTTACTCCATGGCAAATTTAAAAGATTTTTTGAGAGATTCTCTACTTTAGCAGTTAGATACATTGCCAGCAGGATACTACTTCTTCCCCACAGTTTGCTACTCTTAACTGAAGGATGGAGAAAATTACATTTTATCCCCTATTAAGACAGGCAAAAACTTTATCTTTCAGGAGCATCCCCTGGCAAGCAGAAAGTCTGACCTCTGTGTATCTCCAGTGATGAGTGTGTCTGCAGCTACCTTTCACTACCAGCTTCACTCTGCTTCCAATACCCTCATTTCCCCAGTCAAAATCCTGTTTCCATCCTGGTGGGGAGACTGGGAGACTTTCTGGGAGGCACTGTGTTACATGGGCATATGGCAGCACAAAGCACAAGAAGCAGGAAACCCTCATAGCATTTGCACTTCTGTTGTTGCTGGCTGACTTCTGGGTGGCCTGCTGTAATGCCAATGGCTTGGAACTGCCAGCACAGGCTTGGTGGTGTAACTTTTTACTAAGCCGGAGATGAGTTAAGTGCTGGCAATGAAGAGTCCATTTCCATTTCAGCTCTATGGGAATGGCACCACACCAGGGTCTGCAACTTTCCACCAGTGATGCAGAGATAATGTTTTAAACATCCATCTCAAGGCGAGTTCCCTGAGGGAGTGCACAGGACATACATATCCTGGGTGCCCATCACGATTTTTCAGAAATATGAGATGCCATACAGCCAGAGAAAAACAAAACACAGTGGTAGTTGTTTTAAATACCTCTGTCTAGTCCAGTGCTGCTAGGAAGGTGAGAGAAATTGAACAAACATTATGGGAATGCAAACTGTTATCAAAGAACCCCTGTCAAGAGACTTTGAGAATTTGTTGAGTACCAGGGAAGCGTGCCATGCATGCAAAGGAGCAAAATTGGTTCATATTGGCATTTTCAAAGCACAAACTCCTCTCCGTTCACCCTTTGCACTTGAGACTGAACTTCTCAAAGATCCCTAAGTGTCTGATGTGGAAGTGCTAACTCAGAACAGAAACTGTGATTTCTGTATAACCAAGGGGACTTCCACCGTTCACCAACAGATACCACTTAGAGTTCAATTACTTAGCTCTTAAACATGTATTTTGGGTGCTACTTGAGCTGGAGCAGCAATCCCAGATAAGATCATAAGCAGACACTGTACACATACACACTGTTAAAGAGAAGGCAGGCCCTGGCCTAAGTCATTCATTTTCTAAATAGACTGGAGGAAGGATAGGAAAAGAGGGGCAGGTAGAGGTGCACAAAGCAGGTCACAGCATCCCCTGTGTGTGACCGCAGGGATGGTCCATCTTGTATCTCTGCCATTGTTTCTGTGGTTGGTGCTCAGCTTTTCCTTCCCCACAGACTCAGTGCTCTCAGCTGTGGATGTTATTTCTGGAGCAACATGAAAGATGACAGTACAGAGTGAGAAACACTGGTGGGGAAGGGATGCGGGTCCTCCAGCATGTCTGGTACTGCGGTAGAGGGGAAAGGGTTCCTCCTTACCCATGAGCCGCCCCCCTCTTCTGGTTCACAGGTGGAAATTCAGCCTTCTAGAGCGAGGGCTAGAATCCTCCTTATCTTAGGGAAATACTGGTATCCAGTAAACTATGCATGTGCCTTGTACAGTTCATCAGGGCAGATACACGTTTCTTTAAGAGCTGCTGTATCTGATCACTTGACAAGTTTTGGGTTTTCTTCTCTTCAAGTGAGATCTCATTTGGTTCAAGTCTTTCTAGAATATCTTAATTAAATTCGTAAAATTATTTTCTCTCTTCCTGTTTTTCTAAGTTTATGTGCAAGCAGGGCTTCTTTAAATTTTGGGAGGCGAGGATAATAAGGATAGCAAAGATTATTTCTTTCGATTTATAAGAAGAGTACATATCTAACATATATCAGATTGCACGGAAACACGTTTTTGCCTAAAGTGTTGATTTTTGTTTCCCCAAGATCCTTGACAAGGAATTAATAATGATGTAGTCAAACAATCATTTAAACCTCCTAAACTGCATAGATTTTCTGACAGCTTTAAAAAAATTCATCCTCCCAGCAGTCCCTGTCAAGCACTACAATACTGCTTACCCTCAAAAAGGGTGGCACAGACAATTTAACAAAATTTAGATATAAGAAGGCTGAGGGGGAGCAAACAGGAAGGAGGTACATGAGTTATTCACACAAGCTGCCGCCCTGCAAACTAATTCTAAGTGCAGGAGAAAAATGCTCCTGCGGGATTTACAGCACCCAAAGGGCACCCTGCAGCACCAGCAGGGCCCTAGCCAGAGGAGGGGGCAGGTAAAAGGTCGAACATGCAAAGAACAGCTGCTGCAAGCTGCTACCACCCATTTGGAGGGCAGCACTTTGCTTTCCCCGACTCTTATTTTGGAATGTGATTCCTCTCTGTGGTGGGGCAACGGCACTGCAGGCTTTCACTTTGCAGAACATCAAACAGCCCCACTCCAAACTCTCACCTCAGTGATGACTTCTTTGCTTTCTGCTGTGGCTGCTGGGTGGCGTTGAGGAAGGCGTTGCCTTGCTGAGCATGTCTGGCCTTCTAAGAAATAGGAAGAATTTCGAAACTCCTGCCACCCTACAACCACAGTTCCCTTAAGAGATTACAATTTTATCACCAATTACTAAAACTGAGCAGTTTCAAGCCTGCAGCTGTGTTTTTGTTGCTGGGCTAAAAACTGCAGTCCCCGGAGCCACCAGGAGTTCAGGCCCAGTGGTGACCCCCCAGGTTTCCTCACAGACCATCCTCCTTCTCCGAGGACACCTCCAGGACCCCCATTCTTGCACACCCTCCCCCTCCCACTGCAGCAGTACCCCAAATCTCTGCAAGCTGGGGACAGCTTGTGCTGCCCAGTGGCTTTATTGCCGCTTGCACCCTTCTCATGTCGGTAAGTCACAGCACTGCCCCCTCCACTTTCCAGTTTCCTGATACAAGACTGGTAAAGAATGTAAGCATCCATGAAAACCATCAGAGGGAACTTACTTTGCCAGTTTTTTGCTATCATTTGCATGGCAGCTCTCCATTAAAGCTTGGAAATAAATGTCCTTGCCGATTAGCAAAAAAAAAATCTACGCAACCATGTTAATAAAAAATAATTATATAACAACAAAAAAAATCTAAGCTTCAAGGACCCCTTTCACAGAAGTAAATTTTGTTATGTACGGTTAGGTCTCTATGAATAATACTGATTTTTAGAGATTTGATAGCTTCATAGGGGAAAAAATACAATTCAGACCATGTAGCAAAAGAGTAGTTGGCAGCTACTGGTAATGAAGAAAATATATCTGCAGGTGTTTACTTTTTAATAGATAAGCAAGAGTCTTGTGTCTTCTTGGAGCCCGACTGGAATTCAGATATTGTTTGACTTTTTCTCTCCTACAATACACATTTGAACTTATAATGCTTTTGAAACCTTGAGCAAATAAAATACTGCAAGTTCAACATTACATGAGTCAAATGTACCCATTACCATGACTCAAAAAGAACTGCTCAGACAAACTTAGATCTGTTATAAAATATTTTAATGAGGAATTAAGAGTAACTGGTGTTTACCACAGCTCATTTTCCTAATAATACACCTGCCGCCTCTATGAAGATTTCTGAAGATAACACCACTCCTATCCATTCCTGCAGCTTCTTTTTGTTGGTGGGTGATTGGGTTTTTTCCCCACTGGAGAAGCCCGGAGCGCTTGACATCCGTTCATTATTTACCCAGTGCAGTGCGCTTGGCAAGCACAGCCAGTTCTGCTCATTTAATCGCAAGAGTAAACCAAAGCACAGCGAGCCAGGGTCTCACTGCCAGTGCTAATGGCTTACATGGCACCATGACAATTTACACCAGCTAATGACATGTCCAAGGGTGTTAGTCTGGTTGCCAGGGCTATGAAATAAGCCAGGGCAGAGTCGATAGCCGAGGGAGACATTGGAGCTCTGGTCACCTCTGCTGACAGCACAGCACCTGCAGATTGGACCACTGACAGTCCTGGGAAAAAAAATATGTAGGAAGGGAGTTTGTTGTCAGGAGTCTCAAAGACATTTTCTTATGTGAAAATTTAAAAAAACCCCACTGGTCCACATAAATACATGTACTTGAGACATATTTGATAAAAATATATCAAAAATTCAAATACAAAAATGCAGTATTTATTGTCAAAATTATAATCACTCGTACCCTCTAAATTCAGTTTCCTGTGAGCAAACAAGAAACAATGACACTTAAATTCAAGGATTTCAACTTTCAGAATTTCTAATACCTAAAGGTAGATGACTGATCACAGACCTCATTAAAAAAATGCTGAAATTACCTCACTGGAGTAAGGATTTCACCCAAAATAATATGAGAATCCCTGTGAGTAACAGCTGAGGACAAGCATCCTGAAAATCCACTTTTGTCTGCTTTTATAGCTTGTGGATGAGAAGCAGCTACTTTTTTTTCAAGATGAACATAGCCTACAACATGCTATCTTTGATCTCAATAGCTCTTTCAGTGTCACACTAAGACAGTCCCACAAATGTCCTTGTAAAAAAAATATGTCCTGCTTATATTAAAATTTGGTCTAAGCATGCCTCTAGAAACAACAGTATTGACGACATAAATAGCCTGAAAAAATACCTATACTCTTTATTAAAAAGAATCTTTGATTATTTTATTTCACACAGAGTGATGTTACTATATCTTCTCCACTGCTTTATATTTGGGAGTGTAGTTTTCTATTTTCAATATTATTGTTCCTCCTCAGTCCTCAGAACTATATTTTAAGATAGTGTGACATTAATTCCACAGTGACAAATTATTTTCCTGGACCGAAAGTTTTTTTTCATTTCCATATCAAATCTAGTGCAATTATCTTTACTTAAGTAATTTTCTCAAAGCTTTAGCAAGGCAAAGCAACTTCATTTATTTAAAACTTTCTTGAGTGTTCAAAATTGTAGTGTGTAAGTGCCAAAATAAAAAGGAAGTGACAAATAGTAATTTTCAGGATTTTATTTTTTCAGTTACAGGGCTCTGAATCAGTTCTAAAAAGAACAGATACAGTTCTACAAAAACTAGTATATTAAAAATATAGTATGTGTGCCTGTGAAAGCAATGGGAAAAATGCTTTAATGCTTTTTAGTATGGCTTGCTACAGAAATTGTGAGGTTTAATTGCCTTTTTTCTTGAGCAAATGAGTATTTTCAATTGCATTTATTCAGACCGCACAAGCTTTGAGACTCTGGTCCATCGAAACCATTAAACACATGCTTTGTTTATTTTAACACACAAACAAATGCAAGCTCCACCCTGGTCAGGGAGCCAAGTGAGAGTGGGTGTAAGTCAGTGTATTTGCATTCCTTCTGAAAAAGAGATGTCTGAGTAGTCTAGACTTCATATTTATTTCAGAATACTCATACCACTTCTCCTGGTGCAGTGAGACATAAATTGTGTAATATGTAAAAACTGTAGAGCTTCATCATGTTTTGTTTTCCTCCCCCTCACTTAAAAATTGTGTGGAGAAGACTATTAGAAAGGTATTTATTTTATAATAAAAAGATAGGTCCCCAGCACAGGCAAGTCCTGTGGCTGATGAGAAAGCAGATGCTCCCACTTCTGCAAATGCTTTCCTGGGGAGGTTTGCCTCAAATACACACAGGTACAGAGAATTTAACTGGCTTTAACTCAGCCAGCTAAACTAATACTACAACAAAATAGCCTTCTAGCAACCTTTTAGCAACCTATAGTAGAATAGCTATGGGTTTATGGTTATTTCTTTTTTAAAAATTAAGGACTCCAGTAAGTGTAAAAAGAATTTCTTTCCTGGCATTAAGAGAACCTAGACTCTGCATCTCTTTTGGGTTTTACAGACCCCTTCTTCGGGAAACTTGGTGCCTACAGAGCTATTCTTCCTAAAGACTTCTCAACTTTAAATTAAATAATTAAAACAGGGAATCTGTAAAGTTTGCACTCTAATGCAACCAGGTCTAGCAAGAATGAAAGAAGAGCCTGAATCCGCAAGAACAAACTTTGGCCCCAAAAGGCTTCAGCTAAAACTATTTTTCTTCATCTGTGGCCTTCTGTCTGGATTTTTCCTTGGCTAGACTGAGGTCTCCATGTCCACCCAAATTTTCATGGTATGTCATGCTGTTGGTACATGGTGTGCATGGCCTCTCTTTTCCAAAATCAGAACTTGGTGGGACTGGGGCAACTGAAAGGAAGGTGCTATAGGACCACCAAGACAAGCTGTTTCCTCCCTGCATGCAAAGACAGTGTTTTGGAGAACATGCACTTGAACTGCTGCAGGTTTTTGGTTTCTCTCTCATAAGAGCATGGCAGTTCCTCAGCTGTTATTTTGCACAGTGGTAAGCTCTGAATTGATTTCCATCCACCTCTCTCAAGATACTGCACTGACAAAAATAAGCCACAAACAGACCTATTTTTACCACAGCCTTAGCCATTACTTTGTGGTTACAGACCAAGGCACAAGGAGAATCCCAACATGGGATCTGATGTAGCAGCCCTGGTGTCAGGAGCCAGACACTAACTATAGACCAAAATATTTCCTGCTGAAATACAGAGTTCCATGCAGCTAATGTGCTTTGTCAAAAATTAAATGGTGGTGGTATTTTCATGGGAAATTGATTCTCAAAATATATTTAATGTTCAATCACCATTTAAAGGTGGAGGTTTTTTTAAACTAAAATAAAAAACTTTGATTTGTGTTGCAGAACTTTGAAACCAAAGCCCTCTGATTTCTCTGCCCTTGAAAAATATTGCTGTTTTGATTTTCTACCTTGTTTCTTTAGCAGAGCCTGAGAGCTGAAACGCAGAAGGGTGGAAGCTGCCTTCTCAAACACACTATGGAAGGCTGGACATGGGTCAGCCCTCACCTGATCACCCTCATCAACACGTGTCAGCTCCATGCAGTAGCCACCCTAGATTTCTTACTGGTGATCCACCAGCACCTTCCCCTCAAGCCTGTTTTTCACACCCTCATTATCTTAGTCCCAGAATGTTCCAGTAGCAGCCTATACCACTCACTCCTTCTACCTGGGTGTGTTTTTTCAATTGCTTTCCATTCCTGAGTACACTTCACTTTGTTCCTCTGCAGAGAAGAGATGAAGCCAAAAGAGAGCTTCCTTAAGGGTTTTCCTTCATCAGAAGTCTTTTGAATGCTCTCTTGCTATTCAAATAAAACCAAAAGTCAGGGTTCCTGGGTGCAGTAATGCTCCTGTTTTGTTTCTGCTTTTGTTGCAGCAAGTAAGCTTCGAAATCTTGCAACATACACAGCCTCAGATTACAACTGACAAATTGGGCAAGTGCACTCTTGGCTGAATGGCATAACATACTATGTTAGAGGCCATGTACAAATGATACACATTTTTACATGTCATATATGTGTACATTTCTCCAAAGCAAACCCTGAGCGCATCAGGATAAAAATTATTTTATCAGTGCTGCCAGGTTTGGAATACTTTTGTATTTTAGCACCTTGCTCTCGACTCTTTCAGGTAAAGGCACTACAAGTTGTCTTGGAATACAGACAGCATTTTGCACTCCTCTTCTGAGAAATGCAAAACCAGCTGAACCTGTGTTTGCGTTTAAAAATGAAAATAATTGGGAGTTCCCTTGCTAAGATTAACACCTCAAGCCAAGTCCAGAGACCATCTTGGAGTGAAGGAGGGAGAAGTTTTGTGTGGAAAAAAAAGAAAAAAAATTCCCAATCACAGGGAGAAACTACAGAAATATCAAAAATCAAAGCATTTTAAATGAATGAAGTATTTGAAACATAAATATGAGAGAAGGAGAAAATTACATTGTTTCCCCATGGAAATATCTTGTTATTATTGTTTCTAAGATTATCTCAAAGCAATCATTTTTTTGTCAGGAAAAGGAAATGAGAAAAAATTAAAATTCCACAATTCTTTTAGAAGCCTTGTTTTCGTGGTTCCTTGCGCTAACAAGGTTAAACACACTCTGTTTCAATGGCATGATGTTTTAAAAAAGCTTAAGACTTTTTAAAAATGCCAGTCCAAAATCTTCCAAACACAGAACATTAGCTTTTTCGCAGGAAGACCAGCTTAAGCCAAACAACCAACATAAAACTAATCAGATAGTTTCATATGCCCTCTCCACAGAAGCTGGCAAGGCTGTCGTCTGGCAGTAGCACTCTGAGACTTGGCATCTAAGTACCATTCCCAGTGGTGTCCCAGTACTCCTCTATGCTGCTGGAGACATCTTTACCTCCATATGTCTCAATACTACAAATGCAAAAGGCATAAAATAGCTTTGTGCTATCCCATGGGACTCATATTATTCATACATGTGTGCATGGCCATTTTTGGTCCAGATGGAAGCATTTTTCCCATATTCACTTGCAAAAACTGTAGAAATTCACTGAAGTCTCCTTTGCTGGCTTTCTTATTGAACACACATCCTTCAGTATTAAACTTTAAATAAATAAATTTACAATGCAATACACCTTGCAAATCACCAGCTCAGTACAAATAATAATGAGAAGAAAGCACCTCTCCATCAGTAAAGGGCAATTCCTTGAAGTTTGAAGCAGTTCATTTAACATATTGCAAGTTAGATCTCTTGCCTTACCAGGAGTCCTCGGATTCCCCTAGGCTGCCACTGTGCTTCCCCATGGGAGACTGTCTCTTTCAGCAAATCTAGGTTTGACTCAAAAAAATCAAGACTTCTCCAAAGCCTGAAACTGCTTTTTTCCTGGTGTGACAGATGAGACCAATGTGTGTGTATGTGTGTGTGTATTTTTCACAATGTCCACTTTATGAACAGGTAAAATGAACCACAGGGGTTAAACAATTCACCTACAAAGTCTTTGGACACAAATAGAAACTTGTGGTGGTTTGCACTTCCAACCACCATATCTAACAAAAAAGGCCAGTGCCTCACACCAAGAAGAGACAGGTACCAGAGAAATACACCTCAGAAGAAGGAGAAATTTCTCCAACAAATGTGACATGAGTGCATTCCTTCTAACTGAAGAGGAAGCTCTGCCTTTAAGCCATACCCTTACTGGTTCATAGAAACCTCTCCAAGAATCAATTTTACACAGTTGATGTTTTAGTCTCTTAGATTAACACACTATTTTCCTTCCCATTCCTTGACATTTCATCTCAGAACAAGCTTCAAGAGATGCTGTCCTTGGTCACCAACTGGGAAAGAGCCAGGAGTTCTCATAATCCTGGATATGTTACATGCATCTAGCTGTGGCCACGGGCAGACAAACATCTTCCAGTTTTTCATGCTGCCAACTAGAAATAGTATTTGCAACCTGTAAGTGATCCAAGGCTCAACTCAACCACTGAGCTCCACATCTTGTGTTGAAGATTGCAGGCACTTCACATGGTGCTGCTCTTACATCATGACATCAAAAAAGAGCAGTGCAGTCTTGCAGCTGATCTTTCCATTTCAGACCTCTGTCTTCTGGCTCTGAAAGAGCATTACTAGTCTGTCAGTATCCCATTCTCTGATTATGTTGAAAACTGTTTTGTTTAGGTTGGATCATACCAAAGGCTTTCTGAGAAAACTCAACAGCTTTTGCATTTAAGTGATCTACTTTTTAATGTTCAGGCTCCTTCTATTCTGTTTCCTTTGTTTGTGTTCAAATATTCTTCTAGTAAATACTTTGTTTTTCAAATGGAACCAGTACGAAGAATTTAAGACAGGCAGATGGAAATACCTTCACAAAATTACCGAGAAATCTAGTAATACTGTGAATGAGTTCCAGGAATTACTGAAAGTCACTTGGTATTAATTGCTTAGTAATACTGTGCTTGAGGTTTCCTGTCACTAGTTCAGTTTGCCGAATCTTAAAAAACTTAATTTCAGTTTCACATGCTTTGCAAAAGCCTGTTTCTACCTGATCATTTTGCAAAAAGGAACTGACCTGGTATTCAAGAGGATTGGAGGACTTTCCTTAATTCACTTTGTGACTGAACTTCTTGTAAAAACCAACCATGACAGCAAGAACAAAAAGGATAACACAGAGTTAAAGTACAATAGGCATCGTTCTCCCATGATATCAGACAAATAATTCTATTGCTATTGCCAAATAACTCAAGCATAGCATTTCATGTTCATTTCAACTTGCTGCAGCTAGTTCATGTCAGATAGACAGCTCCTCAACCCTACAAGAAGTGTCTCTCCACATCCCCCTCTAATTCTGAGGCCATCTGCTGAAACCACAGCATGGCTCTCAGGAGAACAGGGAATGGACTTCCTCAGAGGAACACACAAACACTCCTGTTCCTGACAGAAGCACAGCAGAGTATCCAAAGATATCCTGCCTACATGGCTGAGGACCACAGGTTCATGCAGGCCACCTCTCCACTAGACTCCAGTCTAACCCCTGCCCTGAGCAGACAGCCATGGGGTCAGACCAGGTAGCTCAGGGCTTTTTTTATCCTATTGGGGCTGACAATGCTCCAGGGATGGAGATGGCACAACCTCTCTTGGCTCCTCCTGCACTGTTGGGCTGTCTTCATGGGCAAAAAGCCCTTTCCTTCTCATCAGGCTGAGCATCTCCTGTTGCAGTCTATGGTCGTTGCCTTTCACTCTCCTGCTCTTTGCTGCTCTGAGGAGCAGCTTCTCAGTAACTTCCTCACTGGTACTGGCAGAAAGGCACTGCAAGAACGCAGCTGCTCCATGGTGGACACAAACAGTGTGCCCCCAACACAGGCAATGGCCAGAGTGGTGTCAGGCTGTTGACAGTGACCAGTAACACCTGCAGCTGCCAGCAAGATAAGGTAACAAGTCAGTTCCAGGTCCATGATGGGAGTCTGCTTGCAAATCTCAGGAGACAGAGCTGAGTGCATATAGTGTAGTTCAAGCCACAATAGCACCCTGGACTTTTTGGTTGGGCCAGAGACTTCCAGAGTTCCTTCCAACCTCCACAATTTATGACAGATCATTTCAGACCTCATGGTAGAGAAGTACTGAAAAGTAAATCATCCATACACTGGATGATTACAGCCTGGTGGGCAGAGAGCAAACTCTGAACTCTGAAGCTTATTTTATAAAAGTAGGTGCACACTGAACAGAATCAAAAGAGCAGACTGTGTGTGAGTAGTTCTTGTGAAGTTTCTAGTGCAGTCTACTTGCAGACCCAAATTCTGTGACACAGGATCTCTTAGTAGGTTCCTCAAACGTTTCAGAAACAGCTTTCAGTATGTTCAGTTTAACAGGAAAATCATTGTTACTGTTATGCACAGTGTCCATCTCTGCTTCTGTCTCCTCCAATAAGCCTAACATTCATGAATTTTCCAAGCTTGGGAGAAATAGTAATATTTGCCAAAGGAAGGCAGTCTTGTCAAGGAAGCAAATGCCATTGGTATCCTTATCTAGGGAACTATCTGCAAATCCTCAGCTCAGTCCAAACTGAGTTTGTGAAGTCCCAGATGAAAAGCTTTTTTAAGAACAAAACCCGGGTGTACTGACCAAAAGGAGAAAACAAGGCAGCAGCCTTTACACATTTACAGCAAAACAGTGAGCAGAATATGTATTGCTCTGTATTAATTTTTTCTGTCCCAGGAGGACGCACCTTACATAAATACACCTCCCTGTTTCATGTGCTGCCACTCTCAGGCTTGTCTGGTTACAGAAATGGCCCAGTGTCTCAAACCCAGACAGATCTGGTACTTCTGGGAAGTACGTCTGCTAGTCTTTGCATGTTTCCTTAGAGGAAGACCAGTTAGGTCATGTACTCTTCCTTGAAGACCCGTATTTTAAAGGACTAATCTTTTTTACCCCATTAAAACTCATGTCTTTACACCAGCCCAGCACTCTGGTGTGATTTTCCACCTATCTACATGGGTAATGTCAACAGTGACACAAAGTGATGTGGCCACCAGCCCTGAGTCAGCGCCCTACAGCTTTCAAGGACGTGTTACAACTTAGGTCTGCTGGGAAGAAGGCAAGCACTCTAGTACCCTCTCAACAAAGGCAGAAGAAACAAGATAAAACAGTGAGAAGTAGTGCAAAGGAGGGACCAGAACCAGAAATGCTCTAATTCTGCTACTCTGGGGTAAAATTGTGTGTACTGAGAAATTCAGAAAAGACAGGTAGCAGCCCATAGCTCAGACAATATGGCTTCTGGGGACAGAAGGTGGGGACAGCTTTTTATTTTACAGTCCCAAGGAACAGGCAGCAGGTGGGAGTTTTGAGGGCTTTTTGAAACTGGCAGAGATGTGGGTGTGATTGGCATGCTTGTATAAATGGAGTATGTGTAAAACAAAAAGAAGAGCGTCCCTGCCTTCATTGTGTATGCTCCCACCACGGATTCCAGCCCCTACGCTTCTCATGTCCTCCCTTCATACCCATAGCTCTCCACTTCTGCCCCAACATTTACTCCAAACGATGTCTGTGTTTGCATAGCTCCTCAAATAAGGTGGTGCAAACCCACAACTCCTCCCAGGACTGACCTCCTGCCAGGGGGGCTGGGCACACCAACGCCTGCATGCCAAACACGTCACCAGGAATAACAGCCTGATGGATGGTAAAGTGGTTTAGCTGATAAGCAATGGGGTTTTTTTAGAGTTGTCTACCAAGAGCAGCATGGACATTGTACTGTCCTGTGCTTAGAAAGAGCATCTACATAAAGAACTTTATGAGGGAGAGGTAATGGCACTGCAGGTTCGTCCCACATCGATAGTGCTGTGTGTGGGGCACAGGTGAGAAAGAGAGAGGAATAATTGCACTGTAAAACAGAATGTCTGGTCATCTGGTTGCAGTCTTTGCAGTCAGTGGGCATAGCTTTACTGAGACATGGATGACTAAAACAGGCCATCAATTCTCCCATTCAATGTTTTAAAGAGCAAATCCCTTTAAATCTATGCACCTCTGCAACTTCCTGTTTCACACTTTACTGTGCAAATATACACAGCTAGATATATATAAAATATACATACATCTGCTATGCATTTTAAAAGTATCTTTTATCAGGCAAAAATTTTAATTTTGCAAAGATCACTAGAAGTTTCTTAACTCTTAAAATCGAAATAAAAATGTAAACTGATTCAGTGGTAGACATACCCAGAAAGCAAACAAATGAGAAATGTTTCATCTGGTTTTCTCCCAGAACAAAGACAAATGAAAAGACTACCTCATAGTTTATTCTAAGAGTCTTCTCATCAGATGACACAAGCCAACACTGAAGGTTTACAGTATCCATGAGTCCTTGCTTCTGTTGCTATTAAACTCCACAGCTATTAAACTCTGCAGCTTTACTCAAGTCATTTAGGGAAGAATATTTTAGGGAAAACATGAGCAGGTGCATTTCCTCCTTTCTGATACCTTAGAGTCAGCAAAGCTTTTGGACCTGATGTTTCTAAAACAGGGCAAACAAAAACCAGTTTAGTTAAAAGGAACCCAGACTTCAGGAAGTCCCCAGAAGACTCAGAAGTAGCATATGCACAGAGAGGGAGACAGTTAACTCTTTTGTGGTCGACACATTTCATTGCACATATTCAGGAACATTACAAGAATTCCCTCACACAGTCTTACAACAGATTTGCTGTGGCACTGGAGAAGGGATGAAGCTGTATCTTTATAGGAGGCATGCAAACTGTGGGCGTTTACATCAAGAAACAAAAGCATAGCTTAAATAAAAATGTTAGTCAATATTTAATACTGAAATGCTAAGTTCACAGCAGCAAGGAGAGGAGAAAAATAGAGATGTCAACCAATGTTTTCCAGTTTTTCTCCCTTTTCCTGGAGAAGCAAAATATGGCACAGTATCAGAAGCAGGAATAAGAGCACAGGTTGGGACAGCCTCAAGATTCTCCATGTCTTGGACAAAGCAGAGAACATTCAGAAGGAGATACTTAAGGAAGACAAATACCTGTTTCAAGATTCAGTTAAAATCAGGTGAAGGAAGAAAAAGAATTGAACTGTGTTTTTTCACACTTCTGGTCAGAATTTAGACAGACAAGAAAGAGAGACAGAGCCTAAAAGGTATCACCCAATCCTGCTTCTTTGTCTAACTCCAGGAGAAATCTGTGGATGTGAACTGTCAGTAGGTGCACTTTTCCAGCTGGTTGGCAACTGTTAGAGTCTTCTACCTCCTGAAACCTCCTCCTCTGCAGATATTTCCTGGAGGTGCCTTACCAGCTCCCTGGCTTTGGTGAATTGCCCATCTGGCACCTGACCATCATCAGTGCTTTAGGTGGCTCTGAGATCCAGTAATGACCGAGCACTACTCTAACATCACTGGCCCAGCAATGACTGGTGATGACTAGGCTTCCTTCTGTAAAACAATTAATTTCTCTTTTGTAAACGTAGGAAGAAAGTCTGAAAGGATGCAGTCTTACCAGTCTCAGCTGTCCTTTCTCTGATGGTATTTCAAGCTTATCAGAGTTCTGAGATGAACTCGCTGAGACATTTTTCTTCCAATTAGCTCACCATAAGACCACCCTTCAGAACTTTCTGGATGTATCCTGCTCCCTTCAGCCTCTCTGCTGCAAGGTTCCCTGCTCATTCCTCTGGGTCTAGACAGGTATCAGGGCATCTCTCAGTTTCTGGGACCGTATTTCCTTGAGCACATTCAGTTGCTTTTGAAGTGAGAAATACTCTTCTCTCCTTCCCAGAGGGGTTCGCCCAACACAGTCCTTACAAATGAAGTTAGCATAGCAGCTGAAAGCGAAAAGGAATACATTGACACTGTTCAACAGCCCATCAGATTCACAACAGGAAACTACTTACAGAAATTTACCCTACACAGATAAAAAGCAGGGTTTGGCAATTCAGATATATTCTACATGGTTGACCTGCTTATAGATCTGGTTTTTTTAATTTTAGTATCAGTCTTGTATCAGCTTCTATTTTTTTCAGGTGCACATCTTAGTCATTTTGCCCCTGAGGGCAAATTACGGCTGCATTAGCATGTGTGAAACTCAAAACTCAAGTTAGATAATATTGCAAATAAAACCCTGATAGAGGAAAGACCTTCTCTCTTGAATAATTGTAAAATGCAACTGTCACCATTTTGCTCCCAAAATGTAAAAAAAAAATTTTTGCACTTGGGCCTATTCCTTTGTTATTTGTAGCACTGTTTCAAGATCTGCATCTGTTACTCCAACTCAAGACTTCATCAAATTTTTAAATGAGTGTAAGTAAGGGAATCAGACATGACACCAGACATAAGAACCAGACAGAGCTCCCAGCTCTAGGACCCCCAAAGTAAGAAGGTCATCAACCTAAGGAGTGAGTCCATAGGATGCCAAATAGTTGACCAGAGGGATGGAGCACCTCTCCTACAAGGAAAGGCTGAAAAAATTGGGATTGTTCAGCCTGGAGAGGAGAAGGTTCCAGGGAAACCTTATAACACCTTCCAGTAACTAAAGGGGGCTACAGGAAAGCTGAAGAGGGACTATTTTACAAGGGCATGTAGTGACAAGAAAATGGGGAATGGCTTTAAACTGAAAGAGAGTAAATTTAGATTCGATATTGGGAAGAAATTCTTTACTGTGAGAGTGGTGAGGTACTGGCACAGGTTTCCCAGAGAAATTGTAGATCCCTCCTCCCTGAAAGTGTTCAAGGTCAGTTTGGATGTGGTTTCGAGCAACCTGGTCTAGTGGAAGGTGTCCCTTCCCATGAATGGGGAAGAAAGTACAAAGTCTTAAAAGTCCCTTCCAACCCAAACCATTCTATGGTTCTGTGATTCCATGAAATCCTAATTTGTCTCAGGTATGGCTATGCCTCAACACATGCCTCAAAATTTTTGGACCTCAGCTCTGTCTGCTAGCCAATATGAGTGGGAGAAGCTCAGCACGTGACATACTAATTGTTTCAGGTATGATGACAAATGGCAATGAAGCTGGGATACCAGGTAAGAAGGAGAAAGGATTCATGGTGCTGTAAAATTCTCTGGAGATAAAGAAGGGTGACAGGTGTATCTATATGGCAGCTGAAGAGGAAAAGCAAGATTTGCTCTTCACACTGGTACATACAAATCCATGGTAACTTCTGCTGAGATGTATTCAGTTGCGAACCTCTGCAGTAGCATCACCTGACAGGTACCTCCCTCCCGCTCTTTTACGTTTGCTGCAGGACATTTGTGAAGCACTGACAACACATTCCAATTTTACAAGTTTACCTGTTAATCAGCACTGCAGCCTGGCTCCTCTGCACAAACCCTTCTCTGACAGAAGGGCAGAATAAAAACTCTCCCTATGCTGAACCCATGGGTAGCAAGAGCTTGCAATACCCAAACTTTTAAGTCCTTTTATGGCTATCGCTTTCAAAAACTTGCAGGGGAAAGGATTGAGAATACACACTCTTAATCCCGTGTTTGTCATGACTGTAACAACGCAGTCAGTCCCTTTGAATTCCATTTACCATGCCACCACTGCCAAGCCAAACTAGTGCACCTACAAGCAGTGCAGTAAAACTGCCCAGGTGCAAAGACTGATACTGCAGTTTACAGGAAATGTGGTGATTGATGGCTGAGAGCCTGTCGTATGAACATTGGATCTCAGCAGGTGAGTTTGTCATAAACATGACCAAAGCTTCTGAGAGAAACACCTGGAGATCTTTAACCTGAGAGACTGTTTCCTGTTTTGTAATAAGAATTTTGTTATCCTTGCATAAGCAATTGCATGAGGAATGGTGACCCAGAGTAGTGACCCATTTATGGTACAAAACAAACCAGAGTACAAATCAGTCAGTGAAGCACAGGAGTAAATCTGGTCAGAAACTGGTAATGTGTCGGTTACTTCTCAGTGGTGTTTGGAGACTTCCCAATAGACCAGAAAATTAGGGGAGGTTGTGATTTCCTCATGGAAATTTACAGAAAAAAATTCCTTGAGACAAGACTCCATCTCTTCCCAGAATCATGTCTTTAAAAACAGAGAGAGCAAATATACTTATAAATTCCTTCCTAATCCTTCCAACAACTCCTCTGAAATGAGAATAAGCATATGCAACTAACAAAATAAATTCAAATTCAGCAGTTTGTTCAATGCTACAGAACAAAGAATAAACTCAAGTTGGAACTCAATCCCAACACCTACCTATCTTTTTTGTCTTCTTACGTGACATGTACAGTTAAACTTAGAGTGTTAATTTATTTCATAGGAATAGTTGTTCACAATATCTCTATTGCTTGAAGATAGTGAGCAAGGCGTATATGCCTACAACCTTACTCAGGAAAAAAACATTGCAAAATGAAATGAGGAATGTACAGTATCAAGGTTTCTCTATCTTTTAATAAGCTAAAAAAAGTCTCTAATTTGCTTTCAGTCTCTGTTTCTGCTGTACCAGAAAACCTTATTATCTGTTCTTGTAATTTTAAGCATTTATGCTTCAGAATTACTACTAATCTCAATTTCAGTTTTAATTTTGTTGATTTTATGTTCCTTTCTATTGTCCTCACTTGCATTAAATTTTCTTTTCTGGAACAGAATTTTTTAGTCTTTAGGGATATCTGAGAAGCTGTTTGAACTCAAGCTGGCCCCTGCTGATCCTCATGTTGTTCATACCCCTCCTATAGAGCATCAGTGTCTTCTTGTTGTCAAACACCTTGTTGTTTCAGCTTACAAATCATAGCCACATAAAGATCCTTAAACATGTAAAAAAATTCCATTTTTCCCCCCACAAATCAGAGACAGAGTTAGAAGGAAAGAACCTGAAACGTTTCAATCTCTCCCACTGACGCTGCTCCACTTTGTGAAAATAGGAACCTAAGCCCTGTCTCCTGTCCTGATGGAGCCCTTCCTTTCAGTTCCAGAGGCACTGTCACTTAACCCAGGGGCTGGGAGATAGGAACAGGAGAGGATGCCTGTCTTGGTTTGAGACAAATTATGAGGAAACGTCTGAAATGAACATGTCCTCTAACAGAAGGCAGGCTTAAGCAGGCCCTCCCCCACCCAGGTTAGGAAAGAAATTTCTCAGAGGAAAGTGAAAAAAAAATCTGTTTATTTAACAAGCAAAGTGCTCGCAGGCACAAAATGAATAATGTTAGATAATAAACCTTCCCGTTGTGGAGAAAAACCTGGTAGAGTCCTTTCTGTAGGTGTGGCTCTGCTCTCTCCGAAGCTGGGGTGTGGTGTGGGCCCCCTGGTGATGGTGTTCTGGACCAGAGCAAAGGTGAAACAGTTCCAGGAAAAAAAGAAGAAGAAGAAGCCACAATCCCGGGAAAACTCCTTGTTTCAGCTAACAAACAAGAAGCTAGCTAAAAAGCAAAGAATTCTAACTCTCCGTCTCACTCCTGAGGAACAGAGCCGAGAGCTGGCTAAAAGCAGGAAGGTGCTCCCTCGGCTCTGCAGAGGTGAGAGCACGAAGGAGTGTGTGAGTCCTTGAGCACAAGCAGCACTGAAGATTTGCTTGGCTTCCCCCCCTTTCTCTCAGACCCTGCTTAAAGGCACAGAAAGGCACAGGATCCATGTCTGGGCAATAAGCAGGCAATAGGGGATAGAGCATCATAAAGTCACCCCAAGACATGCCATTGTCCAGTGGTCACAGTACACATTTGGAAAAGGAGGACCTGTGGTTGAACACCTTAAAGAAAGGAACCAAGGATTCAAGGTCAGGTTAGTGAACAGAAGGTCTTCAACTCACAACATGTCATACAGCTGCTTTTCTGTGAAATTCCCACTCAGTATGGTATTTCCTCCTGCATCCAAATAGCTCATAGCATAGTAAGGCCTAGTTTATTTAAACAGGAGTCAAACATGGCTGACATATTCTGCTTTATGGTGTATTCTAAGATACAAATTGTTCTGGTAATGTACTAAAAGAGCTTTAGAAAGATGAATTTGTGCATTAAGGTCCTCAGCTAGGGACCTCTAAGGTCCTTAGCCTTAACCTCTAAGTCTAAAAATGAGTAAGCAAGCATCACAAGAACATAAATTTGGCATGGAAGTAACCATAACATCTTACTGTGTTCATTTTCAAATGACACCCAGCTGGTGGGAAAGACAGCAACAGAATCACACTTGGCTGTGTCAAGATGACAGACATCTCCCTCCAGCATGTGTGTTACTGCTTAAGGAAGTCCGACAGCATTTCCAAATTCACAGGACTGCAGTTTTCAGCAGGTTGCAGAAGACTAAAGAGTAGCCTGCAAGACTTGAATTTCATCCAGCAACTGGTGGACTTTGTTTCATTATTATCTAAATGCTATCTCTTTTCATGACAAAATCAAGAAGAATGACCCACAAGTAATAATGATCTAAGCCCCTACAGTATGTGCTGGTTTTGAAGGTTTCTTCTTGTTCTATTAAAGCTGCCTTTTCCAACTCATAGAAATATGTCTATGGCACTTTAAAAACAGACAAAGAAAACAGAGAAATGGAATTGTAGGCTCGGTATCTTCCCAAACTTTATGCTTTAGAGGTGATTGATAAAATCTTTAAGTGGGAAACAGTAGCCTAGGTCCCTAGCTAGGCCCCATTAGCCTAGGCCTGTGTTAGCTTCCACCACAGTTTACACCAAGTGCTGGTCTGCATGGCATTCCATGGTGACACTGCTACTTCCACTTTATCCATGAGCACAGCCTTGACACATTTTACTCACCACAGTAAGTGATGTTTCTTGGCATGTGTGTACATCAAAACTAACCATCCAGAACAAGATTGTTAAAGTATTTACTCACCTGTGATTGCAGTCCCAGGTGCCAACAGGAACAAGCAAATGTACGAATTCCCATCTCTCTGATTGGGCTACATCAGCTAGTAAGCAACACAAAGGTGCACAAAAAGTACTACTTATCTCCACTGAAGCCATCCAAAGGGAGAAGAAGGTGGGTTTGGCCTAAGACATGTTGTAATCTGCCTACTGAGTGATGCAGTGATCTTGGCTGGGCAATGATCCTGGCTGGGCTACTGATGTGTCTAAAATGGGTGAAAAAATGGGGTTTAAGTTGGACTGAGAGGTTTTTAAAGCAGCTAGTAAGGTTGTTTCCCTGGAGAGAAGAGGCAAAACTTGCTACTCCAAACCATATTTAGGGCTATTTTAATCTATAATCTAGTTTCTAGTTTTTGAAGATTCTCTCCTTCTAGCTTAACCACCATGTGTCTCACAAAAAGAAAACAGCAAAAAGAAGAAAGATAAGAAATTATCAGAGAAATAAAAGCACACAGTTTCCGAACACGACTGTGTGAGAAGAAAGTTTTAAAAAAGGAAAAGGGCTTCAACACATGGCTCAGAAAATTTTTTAAAATGAACTCAACACTTTCAAACCGAGCATGTAAAAAGCATCTTCTTTCTTGTTTGCCACTCACTGTGACAAATTTTAACTTCTTTGTTTTTGGATATTTTACAGAGTATGAATGAGCAAAAGTGAGACAGACTGTCACGCTGGGGAATCAGGAGCAAAATTGGTATGCGCAGCTTTCCAAAAGCATCTGGTAAGGGTATTTGGTCATTCTTCTGAGTGTTCACAAGGCTGACTGTGCAGGAGCCCTGAGCATGTACAAATCAGCAAAGAATGAGGAAACTCAGTAGGATATAATTGCTGACAGAAAGAGAGAAGACAACACCCTGCACTGTGTGATCACTTGACAAAAGGGAACTCTCAAATCTAGAGGTGGAACCTGCCATGCAGTTTTGTGGTGCAGTATCTGTCCACATCATCTTGCACACTAAAGACATTTTTTATGAGAATATTAGCACATTTGGTGGTAACTCCAGGCACTCAGAAAAAAACAATCAAATTCAGCTCACCCATTCCAAATCACATCATGGTTATGGCCCTATATTAAAAAGGTGTTTGTTATGGATTCCAGCTCCCCTGCTGTAAAATCCTTTACTCTTCCTGCATCTCAACCCCATCAAGGGCTAAATCCAAGAATTACTGCTGAATAAAGTGGTTTTTGTGCACACACAATGAGTATTTTGTTCATGCCATTTAAGACATATTTTACAACAAATCTTTTCATTATCAGAGGTATTTTAAAAATGTTTCACCTTTAGTCACAGTTTGCAGATACACTCTGTATAATATTAAGTTTGGTATTTGATGCACAACCCTTTTTTTTTTCTTAAATGCTTAATCATTTTTAAACTACCCCATGTTGCTAAACATGACCAGTCAGGGATAAGCAAATATTTTTGTCCATAGCAGATGTTTTCATATTTAATCCTATTTATTATAGTATGCAGTAGGTTCTTTCTCAGAATAGAAAGTAAGGTAACAACTTTATAGCACTAGTTCCTTTATGGTGTTTCCCTGTGAGTTTTGGGTTTTTTTTTAAGATCAACCATTGTGTATTCTAAAGGGGAGCTGTGGCATGCCCTTGGAAACATTTTTATTTAATACATATTCAACTAAGAATCTACCTTTGAGATGCACACAGACTTATAGGCAGTTATGCCACTGATCTTGCAAAGAATATTTCCTGCACAATTTTTAATTTTTTTACAGTCCTACAATGTCCCACACATCTTGCTTGCAGAAGCAAGACTGGTTTGTTGGAACCAAACATGGTACAAATAGAAAGCATTACTTAGACTGCAAAGTGAATGCAATTTTAATTTACTTCTCTGCTGAGCTTTGTCCCTCTTGTTACTGCAAATCACAATAAAACCACAGTCCAACCTCAGTTCTTAGTGAGCTCCTCTAGGCTGCAAAATTCCATAATGCCCCCAGGAGTCTGCTTGGAAATAATGAAGTGAACTGACCACTGTCAAAACTGTCCTCTCTCCAGGAAGATACAGGATCAAAGTGATTCAATTGAAAACTCTGCCTGCTGATGCAGGACCCATGATGGGTTAATAGAAGAACCACATTTCCCTGCCTTCCCACCACCCCCACCTCATTTTTAATATTAAACCTGACCCAGGGATGACTCTGTCTACCATGCCATCTGACACAAAGGTTCTGGGAAGAAATACAAATTCGTAGCCACCTTCTCATCTTCTTATGACTCCTTTACTCGTGACTTCACCGCTTATCTTCTAAGAAGTTAATTTAGCCTACATTCTTTTCTAAGAAGTGAATCTGTCACCTTGTCATGTTGGGGAGGCTGTATTTTTCTTCTCGGCAGCGGGAAGCTAAACTTCACCTCTCCCCTACACACAATAGAAAACAAAGTCGATGCCACATACAGGGAGGCACCACTGGTTTGTACATGCCCTCAGACTTGCTTTACATGATTTTTACCTTATATGGGTACGAGAAGCAATGAAGTTGTAGCAGCATAATGCAACACTTAGCAACAAAAAGCACTTCATGCTGACTTCAATAAGCAAGCCAGGTAGCTCCAAGGTGCAAGTGCAAGTATGTCTGTGTGTGCCACCTGATGCAGTGCAGAGATGTCCTGAAATGCCTTGATGCTGTCACATGGTACCTGCTTTTGCAAGAACAACAGCCCAATATTGCTTCTTGCTGCTGTGCATATCCCGGATGCAGATCCTTTTGCCACAGCAGAGGGTGGTACTGAGCAGCCACAGATCTGGCCGACCTCAGTGGACAGTGAGCTCATTAAATAGTGCAGAGTAAATTGGTGGGGGTGGGGGGACGCGGCTTGTTCCTCTTATTCAGATGCAGAAGGTTCATCACGTTTGCACCAGTTAGAAAGTATCATGCAGTAGAAGACAAGTCACGAGTTGTCACCTGAGTTTGCCCTTCTGTTTTCGCACCTTCCTCAGCATCTGACAGTAAGCAAGGGAAGTACCTACAGGGCAAAGTACTTCACATTCCTCGTTGTTCAGTGGTTTGCAATGTGCAGTAAACACTTGGAGACCTCACGGTGTCAAACAGCCACTAGATGTTATAAAGTGTCCTTTCGAGTGAACCCCTTGTCATGAGGCTGATGTAATCAAATGAGGTCACTGAAAAAAAGCCAAGTCAAATATACACTGACCCTGGTTAGTCATCCCCTAATACTAGTTACTTATCAGAGAAGTCATGATAGGTTTCAAGATGTGAATAGACTGTACTGCATATTAACTATTATTCTAGATTTTTTTGTAAGCAATATGACCATGAGCTTTGGGGAAATTTTTCACTTCTTTAAAGCTATTGAGTCATGATAGTTTCAATTTAGAAGTCTTCTAATGTGACAGCTAATTCAGGAGAAAGTTATTGAACACAACAAGCTGGCCTTACACCGCTGTTTGCCTGTACATTTTGCAGCAGCAATCACAGGGTATTACCCTGTGCCTCAGCTTGTATAGGTCTCCAAGGAGCCAGTACTCAGTAGACCTCAAATGAACAAGACCTAACTTCCTCTCTGCTCCTTCAACTTTAACATAAGCCTCCGGGATGGGACAGTTTCCTTTAACAAGGTCAGTTCACTAAAACACATGATTTGAGAACAGAGAGCTGACCTTGTCAAGCAATGACTGCCACACTGAAACTCTGCTCTGCAGTTCCAGCAGTGCCTGAGGATTCATGCCTGAGGTGTTTGAGGGTTTCTTACCCACAAGAAACTTTGTGCATATAACTTCACACAGATTCACCTTGCTGGCATAGGTCCTAGATGAAAAGGTATTATTTTTTTCTGACTTACAAGATCTAGGGTACAGGGAATGAGGTTATGAGGCTCTGTCTCTTGCTGTCAAGATGCTAACACCCTCACAAACAACCATTACTGAACTTTCTGTCTGCTGATCTAAAGCTGATATATCCCAGAAGTATCACATTATGCAAGATTCAAAAAACAAAGACAAAACAAGAAGGAAGGATGAAATCTTGTTTTTCCAGTTTCTTTCTGCATCCTAGGAACTGGACACCATTAATAAATGCCAGGACTACTAAAATAGGCAAACAAGCATTCTCTCTTTCACTGGAATAGAGAAGAGTACAGCATTCATAGCGTTTTTTCCAGAGATACCCAAAATCTTTGCAAACACAGAGGTATAGCACACCATTTACTGAGGTTTCCCAAAGGGATTCAGTCGTTGCTGGGTGCTGGGGGCTTTTTTGCGGGTCCCCCATGTTCATTTCAGGTTGCTCCAAACCCGCAGCGCAGCGTGTCCCGTCCCGTCCCGTCCCCCCTCAGGCGGCCGCGCTTCCTCTAGATGGCACACGCACCTCTCCTAAAACTCACGCCCGCCTACGACATGGCATTTGGCAGCTTTTCTAGCTACTACTGCAAATTTAAAAACAAATTAAAAACAGCAACAAAAAAGGCAGGTCCGCTGCCCCGGAGGGGAGTGAGGCTGAAGACACCGCGGGGCGAGGCAGAGCGGCCGGTGTGGTATGAGGCACCGTGTTTGTTACCCTCGATAAAAGCAATGATTGCAAAGAGGTCTACCTCAAGCAGAATATGCTTGAAAAAGTGCTGTTGGCTTTGAAATCTGGGGGTAGGGCATGGAAACTGTGGGACTGGTTAAGTAAAATCAGTCTTACAAAACATGGATATTCAAAAATAACCATGTGAAGAGTGCAGAAAAGCCTAATTCTGCCCCAGAGCTGCCCCAGAGCAGCCTTCCATCTCCCACAGACATGGAGAGGTCTACTCACCATCAACCTCAAAAGTAGGAGCTATGTCTTTTGGGGCTGGAGTGTGCCAAGCCCCTTTACAAGTGCTGCCCCTGCCTGGTCTATTTTTGCAGCCCATGGTTGCACCTGTCACAGGTATAACCTCCATCCATCCATTAAAAGCAGTATCCCATCGCTTGTAAGCACTACCCACAAATGATTGTCACATTCACCACCACATGCCCCATTTCTCCACTACCGTGAGTTCCTTTCTTGCAGTAATCTTATTAATCACTCTCTCACTGTAGTCTTTCCTCTGTGTTTGGAAGTTCTGGTGCTTACTCCTGATGCTTGGATATAAACTGTTAAAAATGTGGGGGTTTTGGGGGAGGAAGGGACAAACAAATAAGCAAACAGCCATATTATATTTATTTTAAAGACCTTATTCATACAACACTCACATTAGTGATGCTCTGCTTTGCTGCAAAAGCACAAAAACCTAGGATGGCCACAGGTCATCACCCAACACATGCCATATAAGTATGCATACAATCAGAAAATGCAAATGGATGAACTTAAGATTATAAGGAACAATTCTCAAAGTCTTCCAAGATTCTCCAGTTTCTAAGTGCTGACTGTTAAGCAACCCCTCTTATATCTTTAAAAATTTGCTTTCTAAATACACATAAAACTTTGCTAGTCAGAAGCCCTCACATTCAACTGAACAAACAGAAAATCTAAATTCAGCACACATGGAGGAAATCACATGCCTGATATACGCTGTAGAGACCTGAAAATGACACCAACCAAAACTAACACGCTCTTGGGAGGCCAGCACTGCACCAGCTGCAGCAGGTGGTACACTCCTGCACCTGAGGTTTCTGCCTCTCAGTTTAATGCAGTCACTGCTTTGGAGCCCAACCAGAAGGGCTGATGCAA
Source organism: Oriolus oriolus (assembly GCA_013400235.1). Taxonomy (NCBI): domain Eukaryota; kingdom Metazoa; phylum Chordata; class Aves; order Passeriformes; family Corvidae; genus Oriolus; species Oriolus oriolus. The sequence goes on from VXBT01009181.1 coordinate 41,027, forward strand.
ACCTGACGAAGACATGGCAAGCAGGCACTAGGCTGTGATGTTAATGGCTTTCCTCTAAAAAGGAGGCTGTGCTGCCAGCTGCAGAAACCCTGCTGCAGAAACCCTGACATTACTCTGAGGAATCAGACAGGAAGCTGCCCTTCACATAACAAAATTTTGCTGTGGGAGTAACAGAAGAAGGGATCCTGAGCTGTAAAATGTTAGACTTTGAAGGGGGCAGCTAGCACAATCAAGGAGATGTGCTGCATTAGTACATTAAGGGCCACTGCAAGATTACACAGCATGTGGAAGAGGCATTAAACACAACAGAAATCAGTAACTAAAAGGGAAGAAAAACAAAACCAAACCCCTCAGCTTTCCCTTATTGTAAATAAAACCTTCTTTCCTTTTCAGTAGAAACAAGTTCTTTCAATCACATTTCATACATAAATAAAACTGGCAGTTAATAATTACAGATTTATAGAGGACTGCACAGTGGTTAAAGGTACCTGAGACTATAGGAATGGTAACTAATGTGCAAGTATCCTATGACAGGAGGGCACAGTGCCATTCCAGAGGCAAAACAAAGCAAAACAGCTGTGTTTCCTAGGCAGTGGCCTTTTGTGAATATGTAACTTGAAAACAAACACATATCCATATGTGCTTGAGAGCAGCCATCACAGGCTGTCTGCCAAATCCCCAACAGAACAGCATGTGATAATTCATTGTAGCACACACAGCAGCTTGCACTGCAACATCCAGACACAGCAAAAGCAGCAGATTAGGTGCATGCTCCTGCTATGCTCAGCCTGACTACTCAGCCCCTGCAGGAAGGAATCAGAAGCTATTCCTGCCCCTGAAATGGGATGCTAACAGTTGTTTAGCATCACAAATCATCCTAAGCTGCTTTTTTTTCACAGAAAAATAACAGACACACTCACACAGAGTGATAAACCTATTGCCTTTTCCCCACTTTGAGCACCCTCTGTGGCTTACAGACAGATGGTTGTGCTTTAGTTGGATTAATTTCACCAAAGGCTGTGGTGCTGCAGTTGATGCCTTATCCTGGTCTGCCACAGTTTTGCAAGGGGAGGAGGTGTAATTTCCGCCCCACTTTTTCGCAGGCTTCTTGCCTACTCTCCCAACCCACCTTGCAGATCTCCCCTTTTTTAATACTAGCACAATACCGATACCCTTTTTTTTCTCACTTACCCCCCTTTTCGTGCTCCTGTGCTTCCGTGCTCCGTGCTGGGTCCTAAAAGCCCCGACTGCAGTCCAGGACCATCGCTCCTGCTCCCGTGAATTGCCGGCAGAAAGGGGCAAAGCAGAGATGGTTCTCAGCCCAAGAACGCAGGGTCCCTATGGTCCCAGCGGAGTCGCCAGCAACTGATGCCTTATCCTGGTCTTAAAATTAAGAGAGCTGAATACAGTTAAGAGGGAAAAGGGTTTTTACCTTGGTATTTATTCAAGGATCCTTAGGGATGATGAAATGCACATCGAAATGCACCCCGAAGTCCCCACCAAAGGAAATGGCTACACTCGATGTGATGAGTATACAATTATATGCCTTGCAAAATTAACATATCTATCAAAGATTCCCCAATGAGGGTCTTGGGTGAGGCCCCCCACCCAAGGGACCCTCCCCCTGGATGGGTCTATCTTTGTTTACAGAATGTGTTCTGGAGAGGACCTTGGTTTCTGGGGCTTTTAGAATGTTTGGTCTCTAAACTTAACAAAATACTAGGTCTAAGGGGAGTTATCGAACTTAAAGAATTATAACTATGTAAGCTAAAGGCACAAGGAATATATAAAGCTATATAAAAGAGTGTATAAAAGGGGTATAAAAGGGGTATAAAAGAAAAGCAAAAAATCATCATGGCATCACAGTGACTATATCTAACCAAGCTAAATAGAAATATGAGGAGAAGTAATGAAATATAGCACCACGAGAAACAAGGCTAGTTAGATAACTCTTCTTTTAAGAGAACATCTTAAGGTTGCAAGCAGCGAGGGGTCAGCTATCACTCTGCAGATACGATCTCCAGAACCACAGTGCCTCCTCGACCATGAGAAAACTAACTTGCTGATAAACAAAAATGTCTCAACCTACATTTCTAAACAGGATTGTTCTTTGACAGGTAGTCTTACCAGAGTTTTTCTAGAAAACATTGCTTACATAAGAAATTTAAAATGCCATGTGATGCTAGGTTTTCACTGGCTTTACCACTAAAATTTAAAAAAAAATTAAAAATATCCAGAAGGGAATTTTAACGATAGAAATCTTACAGCTTAACCAGTCTAATAGGAAAAAGACAAAACACAGATGGCAGAGATCTCCTCCGGCAGAAACAGGTTAGTTTGAAACCATACCATAGCATGCTCTCTTTTTTGTTTAAAACCACATAATCTGTGTATGTATTATAAAATATGCCATTCTATTTGATGAGATCATATATGCACAAGAATTCCAGCACTGCCAAATTATAAATTCAAAGTTACTTTAAAACATTTGTGTCAAAATACTCTGATTTTACTGAACGTGCTTTAAAATACTTGATACTTAAAAGGCACTTATCGTTCCATCTACTCACTGACCCTTTGATAAATTACAAGGCAAATCTCTTTCATTATTCTATTTACAGACAGCATCTGTGTTCTCACGTTAAAAATAAACCCACGATATCTTAAGTCCAAGGTCACGGCCTTTTAGAAACCAACAGAGTATCAAGGTAGGCCTTTCCTGACCACATGGTGTCTCCTTGTTTATCCTTAATTATGACAGCTATGAATAATAGAAGCGTTTTATAGCTGAATTTTGTATTTAGAGATTCTAGTAGAGAAAACACTGTCAGTAAATACGAAAATAACTCTACACATGTAACACCAGATTTGATTGCCTGATTAGTCTTGTTTTTCTGTGGGAGATACTAACTTTCACCATCAGCTGTGTCCACAGACATAATCATAACACAAGCATCCCCTGAAATTGTTTAAACAGAAGAGAACCTTATCAATAAAACAGAGTGCTTAACTGTAGAAACTGTAGAACCATAGAAAGGTTGTAGAAAGGAACTGCAGAAAGGATACACTTCAGGTCACAAGACATGAATCAGGAACACCAGTAAACCTAAAGTGGATTACAGACAGACTAAATTGTGTTTTAGAAATGTAGGGAATATATTTTACAGTACCTGATTCATCCATTGTCAACATTTCTGCAGTAAATATGCACTCTACAAAGCACATGTCAAATGGACCAATACTGCACACATAATATGTACTCAATACTTTACCAAAGATTATTTTACTTGTGTAAACACTTTGCAAACAAGTTAACTGCATAGTGAGTCCTACTAGGCAGTGCTGTATATAAAAATTGTGGAATAGTACAGGAATCCAAACCTCAAACACCATTCCATCATCAGTCATGCTAAATACTGAATGTCTGGAGTCGGATCTACTATACCCCCAGGTTTGGCCTTGGGCCAGGCTCAGACCCAAAACTCACCCCTTGACTCTTTGGAGCTACCTGCTGCTACTTTTGGCAGCATATCCTGAAGCAATAATATGCACTTTTTAACAAACTCATTAAGAAAGTAAGGAAAAACAGTCCATATTCAAAAGTGAGATGCAGGCTACATAGAAACTGAAATTCCAGCCCATGCTTCTTACTCCAAGGCAAAAGAGATTTGCCTTGTAATTTATCAAAGAGTCAGTTAGTAGACTGAACAATAGATGTGTTTTAAGTATCAAATATTTTAAGGCAAGTTCAGTGAGATCAGAGTGTCTTGACACAAAAGTTTTAAAGTAACTTCAACTGTACCATCCATCTTGCAGCACAGAAACCCGTACTTCTGCCTGCCTAATGGTGGGGTTTGACCAAAGCCTCAGGCATCATCTGCTTATCCATGTTTCCACTTTCTAGCCATTGCAAGAGGGCTTTGAATGACAAACCACAAACACTGGCCCAAGCCAGTGGGCAGACTTACTTTTGATGTCTGAGAGACATCAGGTAAAGTTGACTTATCGGACTGGACATCTCCTTTATTTTGGTAAACTGTATGAAGCCTGATGAATAGGGGAAATTATGACATGACAAGAAGCAAGGAATTGAAAGTTCAACATCTGGAAGAAAACTACTTATGGAATTGAAAATACTCTAGTTTCCAGCTAAAAAGCTACTTCCAGAACTTGATGAATATTCTGAAGAAAGAATTCCGTGCTTGGAGTCAAACCCATGCTTCACCATTCTGATGAATTTTTACGTACTTTGGTGTGACCAGTCTGGGCAGTGACATTATCCTGTTTCCTGCTTTTTTGATGCTCACAGTTTATAGGCTTATGTGACTAGGTAAAAGAAAGATCCCAGGTTTTTCAAACACGTTTGAAAATATGACCACAGGAGATGATACAATTAAGAGACAAGATAAAGATCACCTAAATTGCTTGGGGTAATAGAGTGGTAATCTAAAGCATATTGTGTAGTGACTCATACCTTGGGTTTTCAACAGCTGCACTGAATGGCGACTCCTCCTATCCTCAGTAGTCTGCCAAACAGATTGAGAAGCTCAGGTTTGGTATTCCTAACAACTAATTTTTAAGCTTACCTACAAAGCAAATTAGGCTAGAGGGAAAGGAAACTCCTAATACTTCTCTTTTTCTTAAAACTTTGTGGGCTTTACAAAAGCAGGACAAAACTAATTTAATACAAATTCTTTGCAGGTCAGCTTCTAAAAAATATCTTAATCTCCTCCCTGTGCTCCTTACTTAAAGGTAAGACAGGCACAGCTGCCAAAAAATTCAGGAACATTCACTAAACACTCAGCTAGCAAAGCTCCCTTTGCAAGCAGCTGACACATGATCTGAATGAAGATTGAAAAAAGTAAGTAGTCCTTGTGGTTCATGGGCTCAGGTAAATGAAATTTCTGTATGTTGTAATAATGCACTAAACTGCAATGCCTCCAACCCCCCAGGCCCATTTGGAATAATTCAACATGAGCTGAATGTGAGTAGACTATAACTGGAAAATCTTTCTTCTTTGTTCCCTGTGGGGATATAAATACATTACTATAAAGATACATCAATCAATATAGTTTACTACCAGATTAAATTGAACCTATAGAATCTCAGTGTCCTTATATGCAGCCAAAATGTAGTGAGAAATCAATAGCTTTTTGCTTATTTTTGCCACCATACTCTTGACAGAAATCGAAAAAGCTTGTGCAATGTGACTGATTCTCCAGTGCAAGCCAATGCATGGGTTGCAGCTTTGGCAAAAGTCTTGTAATCAACAATAGTTTTACAAGTACATACACTTGGGGAATTGATTAAATGTTTAATTACAAACCTTCTAATCGTGAAAACTGGCAACACTGTTGTTGATTATGGAGGATCCCTGACACCTGCCTGACACGTTAAGCACAGTTTAGCCCTCAGCACACTGTCTGACTCACACTCTTCTTCAGACAGTGGATGATTGTTCCGTGGAATTGGGGAATCACAAAGCCCATGGACGGTGTGCACGGAAGGTTTTACAGTTTGACTTTTTATATTGAAAATGTGTCAAATTCAGTAGTTTTCCTCCTGCTGTCCTTCAGGTCTGTGACCACAATCCTTACATGTATACATGTGTTGGGGTTTTAGGACTTCTCCCTTTGTTTGTTTTTTTTTTTTTTCTCTTAAAGAATCTTTCCCATATGTGTTGCCAGGAGACAATAACGACTGGATACTTAAGAGAGGCAAAAGACCTGGCCACAGCTCAGGGGAGGGGTCCAGCTGGCCACTCTCTTTTACCTGGGGTTTTCTCGTGTAGGACAGAGATGCTGTGAGATTCAGACTGGGGAAAAGGGATTGGGTGGAGACCCTAGCTCACTTGTGCTCTCAGCTTTCAGAGGGCAGAGAGCTGTGGTCGCTGTGGGCAGAATTCTTCACCACTGAGGGGTTCTGCTTTCTGCTGCCTTCCTTCTACCATGAGTGGAGCTCTGCTTGCTGGAGCAGCGGTTGCACTGGGGCCCTATTTGACACCCTACCTCACTAAAAGAGGGACTTTTCACCGACTGCTTGGGTGTTTCAGGGAAAAAGCCCGGGATCTCAGGCCCGCCTTTGGCTGCCCTGCCCCTGCTGTTCGTTTGCCACTGCTCCAACCCTCCGTTACCCTGCAGCTCCACATGCCCTGCCTGCCGAGATATCCTGGGGTTCCCACTGCAGCTCCAGAGTCTGATACATCCCGTCTGCTACCCGGGGTTTTGTGTTCGTCCCTGCCGCTCCAGCCCGCTGCTCCCGAGGGTCTGGCTGGGCACCGGGATCGGCTGCCCAGGGGTTTGTGAAGCCTTTCTTCCATCCCTTCCCAGCTCGGCCGGGCCGCCATTCCCGCGTGCTCCCCGCGCTCGCTCCGCAGCGGCCCCTGCAGGCGCGGGGGATCCATCGCACCCGCCCCACCCACCGGGAGCCGCCAGCGCCCCTGCCGGCCGTGAGCGGAACTGCACCCAGGGGAAAGGGCCCGGCAGCCGAGAGAAGGCCGGCACCGGGTTCCTGGTTCTGTTTGCTGGTACTGCCATAGCTACTGTTGGTTTTTTGCCTTGTCATATATATATATATATATATTAGTAAAGAACTGTAATTCCTATTCCTCACATCTTTGCCTGAAAGCCCCTTAGTTTCAAAATTATAATAATTCAGAGGGAAGGGAAGTTGCATTTTCCATTCCAAGGTAGGCTTCTGCCTTCCATGGCAGACACCTTTCTTTCAAACCAAGACAATGTGAGCCAAAGAGACAGAGGGATTTGCACACCACTGTACAGTTAAATGATGGGGACATGAGAATTATTACTTAGATTCTAAGAACTTTTGCTGCAATTGCCACAGATGCCAAGCTGGGGCCATGCTACACTTTGTCAAATGAATAATGTGTCCTAGAGTCTTCATTCATGTCTTTGCAGCCAGCTGTACCTTTGAATGTGAAGGCATATGAAATGAAAGTTAAAAAAGGAAAAGAAAAATAAAAAACCTAAATCTAGATAGCACATTTTTTTGCTGGCAGGATTTCCATAGTACAAACCACAGGACCAAACTTCTGTGACATCTGTGGATCAGGGAACTCTCTCTGGTAGGGGAAAAACCTTACTCCCAAATAACAAAATCAGGGATAGTTTGCAGAAAAGATAGTTGGCTAGCATCTGATTTTGGTAGCTTACAGTCCTTTGACATAAGAAAGTAATTCAGGGGTTTTTTGCTCTTTTTTTGTTTTGTTTGGGAGTTTTTTGGCTGGTTTTTTTTCTCTTGTTTGCTTGTTTGAGGTTTTTGTTGTGGGTTTGTTAGGGTTTTTTGTTCATTTTTTGGGGAGGTGGGAGGGTACATTGGTTTTGTTGCTGTTATTTTTCTAACAGTGTACTTTCTTTACCATTGATTAAGCTCTTCTGGGAGAATGTTTTATCAAAGAGCCACAAGAAAGCAAATGACATATCCAACATGATAACCAAATGTGGGAGCAAAGGTCTCTCTCACTGAATCTGTAAAACTTACAACTTCAGTAAGAGTAATAGTGCACACAGAGAGCTCATTGCAAACACAGTTGGGCAAATAGCCATAAAATTGCCAGAAGAGTGTCTATGCAGTGTTTTGTAGTGCTAATGTCCACTTTCCTTGAAATAATACATAAAGAACAACTGGGTAAAAAAGAGAAAATGAACTTCCAAAATACTGCCAATACCGTAACAGAGAGACGATCTAAATTAGAGTTAGTGCTTTTATACTTCCACTTGAAAGAAGTGCAAAACCAGGATGTTTTTCTGTTCTGGCTTATTTGCGTATTTACTTTGATCCAGACAAGGAATGTTTGGTCACCAGTGTTGTCTATTTTCCCACTTCACAGAGAAAGAGACCCAGCTAAAGGAATAACAAAACATTCTACTTCAAATGCAACTACTTAAAGGGTGTCAGTTAGAAGAAAACATACCTGGGACAAGCCTGCCAATAATTTTGTTCCTCTCAAGGAAAAATTAGGTGATAACCAGCCTAATTTTGTGCCAAAAGAAACCAAAGAAGAAACAGACTTTTTTTTCACAAAGCCAGATTCTCCCCTGCTTATACTAGGTCTCCCTGATACATTCAATTAGTATTTGCAGGGAGCATGGAGTGCTCACCATTTGCTGACAGGTAAGCAGATGGCCAGAGCTGGCACATAACTACTGTGAGGTACAGTTGGCAGGAGAACTGGATGGTAAACAGATTATATTTTTGGAGACTGGAAGTCTATTGCTCTTGCAGTTATCACTCAGCTTGAAGTTTTTAAAATCAGTTTTCCTTATTTTTGTGGCTATATCTTCAAATATTTACCACTCTACCTCCAAATGTTTCTGTTGTCCTATGATACCCTACTCTTGGCAGGCATCCTGGCAGTAATGTAACTGGCAATGGGGGTTTTTACTAACATTTGTACCTACTTTAAGAGAATATGATTATTCTGCAGAAATAGTTTATTGACAGGTTTTTAAAAATCCAATGCTCTTTTTAACCTGTACTAAATTAAATTATGGCAATGAATTGTTTGCTCTAATTTTAAAGCAATGTTTTGGAAGAACTTCAATTTCCTAGGACTCAAATCAGTGAAAATTAAGAAAATCTGTTGTAGCATTCTCCTTTGTGGCAAAGTCCTTTTGAGTAATACTAAATTGATTACACATTGTACATACTAAGGAGTATCTTCATGAATGAATCTCTCAGTGTTTCTCTTTTCTCTTTTTGATTGTAGAAAATGGTATTCTTGCAGTGCTTGCAAGGTCTTTCTACTTGTCAAGAGATTCGTATTTATTTGGCATTTTATCACTGTCCATATACATAATTAAGAAGCCTACAGCACAGAAAGGTGTGACACCTTCCTAAAGGATTGTTTTAAGGTCATGATTGTACAATTTACGTTTCCACTATTAACTTTGAAACAGGAAGAAATCACTTTCAACTGTGTAGCAGCTTCTTTAAAGCTACCATCAACTGGGCAGTGGAATTGTCCTTGAGACAACAAATGCATATTCAGAAGAAAAGGAAAATTCTGTCTGAGATTCCAGCTGCAAGGCAAGCAGTTTCCAGCTAAAATATCTCAGTTTTCCTAATGGGTGGGGTTTCCTTTCTTGTAAGGAAAACGAGAATTCATGAATTTGCAAAAGGGAGAAGGGAACATTTATGAATTTGCTGGAGGGGAGTCTTCCCTAATGGCACAGTGTGGGTTTTTCTGATCTGCAGGAAAAATTATGAAAGACTCCTTAATTTTTCATTCGTGTATATTTGACCATGCTACTTCATGAGGTTGGTAGGAAATGCCACTCTTTTCTGAAAGCAGTGTGAAGGAATATTTTGGGTCATGGTTATCTTATTTACCACATAGCCTTGGAATAACAAGTTAAACAAAAAAGTAGAAAGCTAGTCTTTCTTTAGACATTATTTTCATGCTTTTTCTTTGTTAAAATAAAGTGCCCCACCTAAATCTTTCACACAATCCAAGTAGACATGGACTGACTTTTTTTACCTTATGGATATATCATCGGCATCAAAGCCTTGTCAGAATTCTTTTTCTTTATTTTTTGTCCTGTAGCTGATAATCAGGATCAATATACTATCTCTACAAAATGGATTCTACAATACTGCGCTTTTACTGCAGCTGCTGTAAAGATTAGCTTCCAGTCTTTTTAAGGCTTAACTATACTGCTCACAGGTTCGGTGTTTCCATAGTACAATGGCCTACATACCGGGGTGTATGGATTAAACTATTCCACTTGTTTCCTTTATGTAGAGATCTGAAATATATTTATTTTCACATTTGCATGGCACCCAGTGCTTGAATGGAAAACTCATTAATAAAGAGCAAAGAAAACCAAGCCAAACCAACCAAACAAAAAACCAAACCCAAACACAAGGAAATCACCAGACCATGTTTAAATGCTCAATTATTTAATCAGAAGAAACAATATATATCAAGAAGCTCTTTGTTGTGAGTGAAACTCCACCCATTTCTACCTATCTAAACATAGAAACAGTACCAAAGTGTAATGATTTGGCACTAGGCCACTGCAGTTTTAGGAACGTGCCAAGTATTGCCAGTGAACACACAAATGTCACCTGAAGACGGTTGTTGCTGGCCACCCCAGTTACCACTTTTCTGTTTGCTAGTGGTGGAAATTACCTGCACCATTTGGTACTGAAAACAGATTACTTTCTTGGTAGTATAGCTCTGCCTTTCTAAAGTATTATAAGAAGAAAGTAATGAATAGTTTTGATTAATATGTGCTAATTATTTTGGGTACAGCTAAACAAACGAGTGGCGTGATTGGTAAAGGATTAAAAAAAAGCTAATGACAATATAGAATCTCTATTCCATATTACAGTGAACACACCAGGAGAATGAGCTTAGAGGTATCATGTGTCTGCCAAATGTCACATTCCTGCACTGAGGTGAGGAAACAATTCACTTTGCGACACTTCACAGTGAAAGAAGTGTAGGTAATTATAAACTCACGAATCACAGAATACTCTGATTTAGAAGGGACTCACAAGAATCATCGAGTCCAACTCATGAGTAAACGGATTGTATGGAGACTAAATCACAAGTTTTGCATTATTAACCACCATGTTCTAACCAACTGAGCTAATCTCAGGGTTGTAAAGCATATCTGAAAGAAAAAGGGGGACTTTTTCTTTGCACCACACCACGTTCAGTAAGACTCAAGAAACCTTTATCTCCCCTTGTAACGCCCACATGCCATTTATGGTAGCTAAAGTGAACCTCATCCCATGGGATGCGGAGGACGACAGGGCCCGACATCGCACTTCAGCCGTGTGGACATGCGGGGAGTTCAGAAAGGGTACTTTTAGGGACAGGTTCCGGAGGCGGGGGTTCTCTCGGCGCGGCGCGGCCCGNCGGTTCGCCGCGGCCTTTGTTTGGCTCGCAACTTTTTTAAGGGAAAAAAAAAATAACAAGAAAGAAAAAAAAGGCGGTTTAGGCGGTGGGGTGGAGACGTCGCGATTCGTGTCTCAGTGAAGGCTGTCGGCGCCGCTGCGCCCGCTGTCTCTTAAGTGTCTCTGCCAACTAAAAAAGCAGAGACAGGAGCTCGCAGCTCACCCAGGGGAAGGGAAGGAGGGGCGACCACCGCCGCCTCCTGCGCCTTGGGTGCCGATGGGTGTCCCGACAGGGCGAGGAGGCAGCGCTGGGGCGGGAAGGGGCCCTGCTGACACTAGGCCCGCGGTCCCGGGGCCACTCTCCTCCTTATATCCCGCTCTCGTTGAAGTATTTTGCTGCCTTTGCTCCTCCCCTTCCCCCGGCCTCTGCTCCCCTCGGGGCGGTCAGGCACTGGTTAAGACACTGCTGCCCTCAAGACAAAGCCCCGGAGAATAAAATAATAGAGGAACATAAACGACGGAGAGAGAGCCCGCCCCGCCACCGGCCGCCCGCCCGGCAGCCCGCTGCGCAGGTCGCTCCGCCCCGTCAGGGCGAGGCCAGCGGTGACCGTGGGGTGGGTCGGGCGGCACCAGCCGGGAGAAGAAAACAAGAGCCGGGGGGCTCCTCGCAGGTGGAGGAGGCCTCGGCGACAGCACCGCGCGGGAACTTCTGGGCCGGGGCCGCGGCCGGGGCTGCCGGGGGCCCGGGCCGCGCGTCCCCATGGGCAAGGCGNGGCGCTGTGCGGGGCGCGGCGGGCCGGGACATGGCGCGGCGGGCGGGAGGCGCGGTGGCGGATGAGCTGGCCAACGCTGCCGCCCGCGGGGACCTGCAGCGCCTCAGGGAGCTGCTGGACGGAGCGGCGGACCCCAACGCCGTCAACTCCTACGGCAGGACCCCCATCCAGGTAAGGAGGCGGACTGTGGGCGGCTGGGCGAGGGCAGCGCGCCCTCCATGTCCTGCCCGAGGGGGGCGGTGGCAGCCCCGGGCAGTGCCCCGCAGCCGGCCGCCCCCGGTCACTGTGCTCGGCTGCTGTAGAGGCGGCGTGGCACAGCGGCTCTTCTCGCCTCTCTGGGAAGGAGAAAGTCTGTGACGGCCGCAACAGAGAGGTTTTAGTCTTAGCAAATCTTGACGTTATTTGAACCAACTGAGATAAGGATGACTCAAATCCGAGAAGTCTAATGCTCATCTCGCAATAAACGTGCAATAAAATGTAAAAACTCACGTTTGCAGAAATAATTTCCCTTTCGTTACACCTCGTGTTCTGCTTTATATGACTGTTAGTATTTTTAGTCTCCTGTCCCATGGGGAAAAAAAGGATACTCGGTGTCTCTCACGAACAGGAGCACCCAGTCGCGATAGCCTTGCCCAGCCGACACTGCAAGTAGACAACGAGCAATCCTTGTGGGGCTCAGTCTGCCCACATTTTACACTCACCTGAATGTGTAGGTAGACTTAGAGCCCGGAGGTGTAGCAGAGGTTAAATTTATAAAGGCTGAGTTAATTTTCGAGGTAGTTCTAGCCAGCTTTTTAAAACAAAATTCAAAATAAAACGAAACTGGAATAATCTGAGAAGCTATATTTAAGTTTTACTGCCAGTGCTTGCGAAACACTCTCCTACAAAATGTCGGTGCAGTCTTTCACTAGAAGCAGGTATTTGTTGCCGTCCTCCAGGGCTGTTTTTTTTTTCTTTTCAATTTGGGCGGCAGGGATTTAGCCGGTGTGCTGACCGCACTGCTGTGTGCGCTAGGGGAAACCCAGCTTAGAAAACGGCGAGCCCGAGGGGGAGGGCTCCCGGACCCTTTGGTACTGCTGGACACACGGGTCAGGCAAAAGGTGCGTTCCCTCCTGACGGTGAGGGAAGCGCCGGTTCGGCGCCGCAGACAGGGTGTGTTCCCCGCATTACGCGTCTCCTCTTGCCAAGGACCCTCTGGAGAAGTGCCACGGATGCGAGCGGAACGAAGGCAGTCCCCGCGAGCCGCTCCACCGGCACAGTTCCGCGGGGACCGGGGCAATGCGACTTGGGAATTGACCTGGGTTCCTGTAGAAGCGCGTCGGGAGGAGGACGAGCTCCTGTCCCCGGTTCGTCTGCTGCGAGCCTACCGACCCCCACCGGCTCCTGTCGCGGAGCAGCTCCAGTGTGCATCCACACTCCTCGACCCCGACAGGGACCCCCTCACCTCTCTGCCCCACCTGTTCCCTCCTGTCCCCTGGCGTGGATAAAGAAATGTTTTCCGATGCGGCACAACTCCCCCGACGGGTACATATTCTCCATCGCTCGTGGCACGTCCGGAGCCGATCTCTCTGCCTCACCGCGGATTTTCTTCTCCTTTCCATTGCGAATCCCCGTTCCTTCGGGGCCGAGCGAGAAAGCCTGAGCTCTGCGGCGGGCGCTGACGCTGTCTCTCCCCGCAGGTGATGATGCTGGGCAGCCCGCGAGTGGCCGAGCTGCTGCTGCGGCGCGGAGCCGACCCCAACCGGCCCGACCCGCGCACCGGCTGCCTCCCGNGGAGACAACAAGTCGAATAGTATTCATGCCATGCTATGAATAACCCCAGATGGCGTTTCACTGCTGGGATGCACGAAGGAAAATATTCTATCCTCATGCCCATATATTATCCTGCACTGGAAATGCTACAGCCTTCCACAGACCGCTTTTTTCACACGCATCGAAACAGTGAAGAGAAATATGAAACATGAAGTACGAAGTATGAAATATGAGGTAAGAAACTACTAAGTGTGAAAATATTACATAGCAAATATTGCGTATTAAATATGAAGGAAAATCCCCGCACAGAGATGGTACTATAAACTCTTCCTCTGTTTTGATGGGGCCGCGTCTGGACTTTCTGCTCCCCAGGGGCTCCCCACTCACGCTTGCTAGCCCTCCATCTGAAGAAGATGGGAGAGGCTTCAGGCTCTCCCTGTCCCGGCAGCTCCCTGTTTGATTTTGGTTAAACGGAACTGAAGGGATGATGAAGCCAATTTACCTCTCTCTAGCAAAACCGGCCGGACAGCAGGATCAGTGCTTCCTGGTCTGATTGCAGCTTCGGTAAACACCTTCTTAAAAACACGTAGGATGCTGTGCATGTCTGTACACGTGTCCATAGCGCATCCGTGGCTCTCCTTGTGAAGGCTGCAACCACAGGATCTGGAAGGAGAAAATAAAGAGAGATTTGTGTCTCTGCAAGCCTGATACGGTCCCCAGTTGACGTATTCGTTGTTTTAACCACTTGCAAGCCCCCTCCCCTGAGTTACTGTACTTTAAAAAAAAACACGTGATTGTAAAACTAAGGCAGCCATAAACGAAAAATTAAGTCACACGTCTGAGCTCGGCTTCAGGGCTTCCCAAGATGCTCGGAGGTGACACATTTGTAAAGAAACAAGCAAACCTTTGAAACAGCTCTGCTGCTGGTGGGGGAATGAGGGTGGGGCTATACATATATA
>VXBT01009184.1:0-44175 GCA_013400235.1 Oriolus oriolus
TTCAGTTTTCCCTGCCGGGCTGTCCACTTAATTATTTCGCTGTCTAAATAACTTTCCTTATGGGAAAGAAACAATGGATATATTCGTTAGAAATGTTCAAATTATAATAGATTTTTAGTTTAATGCATTTTTTCTGGAAAATGAATATTATATTTACAACTGAGCGATAGCCAAAAGTGCACAATGTCTCTGACCTTACACCTGAGACTGGTCATTATGGATGCCCCTTGTTTGTAGCAGCTTGTAATTTATTATCCTTTTAACTCAAATTCACAAGAACTGTTTTGTTGCCATATAACAGCTTCACATGTTATTCAAAGAAAGTATTAAAGTCTTAAAAGATTTGTTTATCTGCCCATGCTTCTCCACTTTAGTTTTACTTTTTCAGGTAGATACTGTCTTCATAGATACACAGATCACAACACTGATACTGTCTTCAAAAACCTCAGAAAGGGCCTGGTCACAGACCAGAGTGGAACCAGAGGGGCACAGACACATCTCATGGAAGAACAGGTCGTGTAAAGTGCTGAAGCAGCTTAAACAAAGACACCAAATCCTGTATGAAAGCTGATTCCTGCTTAAATACTCCATGAGAGCACAGCCAGGCAGGTACACACTTTCTTGAGGAAGAAGTGTTGCTTTTGAATACCCACCCCATGCAGCCTCCAACAGGACGAGCATGCTCAGTGCCAGGCCTGCAGCAGGTTACTGCACTGGTATTTCTGTTCAAATGGAAAAACCCCAAAGAAACTCAGGTACCCAACCCCACAACGCAGAGCTCTTTGCCAGCCACTCTGGACAATGCAGGTAGCACTAACTTGCACTGATTTGGTACTTAGTAACCCTCAGCACATTTCACAAGTGCCAGAGGGCACCTTTTGCATGTCTGCTAGAGAGGCCAAAGTGCAGAGATTTCTTCATTACATCAGGTAATTGCTTCAGGCCAGACAGTCAAACACTGCAAGTCCCAAGAACTCAGATTGATTATCACAGCACTAAACAGATGCAGGTGCAGTGCATGTAAACATGGAATCTGGATAAGAAATAGTGTGAAAATCGTATTTCAAGTTCAGGTCATCAGAAGTCATTGACTGTAAAATTTTATGCCATTTTGAAGGTGCAATAATTTTTTTTTCCCCTTAGATATACCAATCTCCTTCACACTTTGTAATTCCTAACTTTCAAATTGAATTTTTTCCAGGAATTTAAAATAGAAATGCACTTGCATTTCACATCTACTGGAGAAACTTTGAGATGCCCTGCCTGGAGAACAGAAATATCTACCAGTGCCATTTTTTTAAGTTTGTGTCTCCTGCCTAAGTCCTGTCTCATGACACAAACTTAGTAAGGCACAGAGAAGGGCAGCTGTCCAAACACACAAAATTATCCTTCTTCCCATCTGAGAACTAAAGGTTCTGATGACACCTGCTGGCTCCATGGGGACTCAGCAAACACCAGCCAGCCTCTGCTAGAGCTCTTCAATACTTGCAGGCAAAGATGGAGGATAAATAAATTATTGTGAATTAAAATTTTTCATTGCTGCAAGTCAGAAGACCACAGGAAGCAAGGCTGGGAACTTTAAAAGGTCATTTACTCCATCCCCTGGAAAAAAACAGGGTTTGTGCTACTTCCATCATACATCATGGATGGTTTTTACCTCTTACTGAAAATTGATAGTACTTCTCTGACACTGTTACAGTGTTTCATCATTTTTGCATTTCCTATAAAAGATTCCACAGCAAGATGTCTTATTAACAGAAAATTATACTTTTATTTATGAGTTCAAGGACAGTTAGACAGCACTTGACTATGAAGTTGAAAGCACAGTGGAGATACTTTACCCCTGTTTATGAGATACTACAGCTTTACTGCTGTGTCCACCTTGTACAGTAACACACCCATCCCACCCCAGGTGAGATGCAGGAATAGGTACCATCCAAAGAGGCTTTCACTACAGGAATCCTGTCACATGAACAGTGCCACAGCCATACAAAAGGGGTCAAGCTTATAAACAGCCTAGGCCCAGAGCCACAGTTGTATCCTGATGATTTCAATTATATGGTGCATTCTTGGAGTGGGAGAAGCAGCAGTCACCTTGATGAATCAGCTCGTTGACAAACTAAGTATGTTCAGGAGACTGTATAAAGAGCTGTTTTGTAACTGTTGGAGCATGTTAGTTTATGTGCTATGAGTAATTTCACACTGAGACTTCAGAAGAACTACAGATCCCTGAAAATCATCCCCTGCACTATTCCTGGTATTTTGTTTAGTCTAAGAAACATGGAAGAGGTTAGATCACATTCAGCCTAAATATTTTCCTAAACTGACACTTTTTACCTTCATCCTTCTCATCAGACTCCAGCCTGGACAGTATTTCTGATTTCAGCTAGATCCCTCAAGACAGGTGTAAATACCCTGTGTCTGCCCTTGAGAAACCAAATGGGTAGCCACTATCTGGGGACAGAAATTTGCAGGGCCTTGAGTGAAATGTATCTGTTTAGTTACTGCCTTGTTTGAACAAGGCAAGAAACTCAGTTCCAAAAAATCTCTTACTGGGAAGCTGGTACAGATACAATTAACTAAACCACCCATCTCCTTCCTGGAACCTGCTCTCAGCAGAGCAATCATGCCCATCACATCTTATAGTTCACTTTGAATCTCAGCTGTGGTCAAGTAACAAACTGCTAAAATGGGTCACAGCATGTGGAACAGAGGCATTACTTAATGCAAGCACTGTTGCTGTTCCAAGGAGATCATAACTGGGAGGAATCACAGTCAGCACAGGGAACCTAAGCCCCCAAACCCCTGAATATTAGGTTGTCTGGTTGTTTCATGGTCACAGAAGGTTTCCTAAAACAGACTGAGGAAATTAAGTAGAGGAAAAGCAGCCACTGAAATAGAGTTGTCGCCAGCCCCACAAGAACTGCAAAAGGAAGAAAGGGTCTTCTAACAGAAACTCTCTGACTATTTGGAACAAGCAGCTGAATCTGCCTCTGCAGTATCTACCCCCAGGTACTCAAGAGTCACAGGGCTTTGTCAAACAGATTGGAGAGAACCTGGACTACATAATCACTGCCAAGTTTTTCAGAGTTGCATATGCATCCAAAACCAGTTGTCTATTAGAGAACAGACAGTCTTTGGCTCAGCTGCTGGCCTATCGGTTGCCTCTTGCCCAGCCTCAGCACTATGCTGGCACAAGCTCCCAGCAGAGACGCGACTGGGCAGCAGTGCACTTGTACTGGCCTTGCTTGTTCTGGTCTCAGAGGTGGTTTTGTCCTAAACTGTGGAAAAGTGCAATTCTGCCAGAGTCACACACTGGCAATCCTCTCCCAGTAAATCACTCTGTGAACATGTATAGTTGGGCAGAGTGTTACCCATATGCTGTGTGGAGTTTTACTGTTCAGAACGCTCTGTTGAATCCAAAGGGCAATTGACAATATAAATAGGAGTTGGTGGGAGGAATATGTTACTCCTGGTAGTGTATGGTGGATACTCTCAGCAAGGTGTTACCTGGCAGAAAAAACTAGGAAGGGCTTTGTGAGTTAACTAGAGAGGAAGACAATTCTCTCAGATCTCTGTACGCAGCCAATACATCTCGTAACAGCCTCCTTCTCCCTCTGGGTAAAACAGGATTGGTATGGGCTTTGTGGTCCAGCAAAGATTTAGCCTAGAGATTCAAAGACTTTAAGAGTTCATCAAACACTTTTTTTCAGTACCATCTATAAACAGTCTTTACCTTTTGAGTATTTAAACATCAATATGGAGTGCCTTGACTCAGCTTCCAGCAGTGACCACATGTGTCAGCGTCCTGGTGCGAGGAAGAGGCTTGGTTGCTACTGTCACTGCAGTTACCTGCTGATTTTGCTGAGCACAAAAGCCAGGTTCTGTGTGGATCAGGTTTTCCTTGTATTTTCCTTTGGGCCACAACCTTTGGGCCACAGTACCACAGTCTGCAGAAGACACACAGATTCAGAGGCACACCGCAGTAATGCAGCTTTGTTCAGCCATATCAGATGCAAATTTCTTCCATGCGAAGACATTTGAATTTCAAATCAAACTGAATTAACCACAACTAGATATAGACTAGAAAGACTGTGAAGTAGGAAAAAAAGGTCCAGTCGCGTGGACAGAGAACAGAAGTTCTGAACTCACTGGGGCATTCACAGTGGAGCTTTTCATGCTTAGGGGATAGACTACCTGATGTTAGAGCGGGGCCTTCACTTCATAACCCCATCTTATTTTCCTGTGTTCTTTAATTCAGTGCTTACACTTGGGGGCCTATTGTGACTAGGGTTGCTTCTAAAAGGAAGAATATTTTTAATTAATTTAAACCAACAAGAATTTAAGAAGCTACAGCCTGTGACCCCTCTCTTGAACTTCTTAAGAGCATAAATCCTACAACTGCCCTCCAGTAAGGTGTCCTTGCAACGAGGATACAAATGTGGTTAGACCGTGGAGTGGCTACATTCAGTTCTTAAGCCGTTCCTAATCAAATCTTGCATTTTGTAAGCAAATACTCTTATAGAAGCAATACTCATCACCAACAAACAAAAGCCTTGTAAATTGAGTCCTGGATGCCCTAATCCTTTATGGGCTTTCTAAAATGTCCAATACATCTACTTACACTGGATATAATATTTTTTTTTCAGTTCAGTGGAAAATTAGAGACTAGTATCCTTACCTCACATTTTAAAGCCAAATTATTTTTCTTTTACAATCCAAATCAAAATTAAGTGTTCTATTTCATTTGGGAGTATTTTTGAAAATAATTTAGGAGCATGAGGGTAAGATAGGGAATTCCATGTTTATGTTTTATCTGGAATTAGGCCAACAATCAAAATAGTGAAGAGTTTAGACCATCCCAGAAACTGTTGAATAAACTGTCTGTCTTAAAGAATGTGCCTTGCCCAGCTAAGAAGGCCCAAGACACAAAGCCAGCCTTCAAATCTGTTCAAGCAAGACCAACTGAAAATTCAAAAAGTTTATTAATGCCTCCCATAGCTCTGTATAACTTTCGTGGGAATATCATCTTGGCTCACTTTGTATTTTATGGGAGAAACATCCCTCAGTGGTTATCAGGCAGTTGATTGTGGCAGACTGATATGTCACCGAATACCCGGCACGCTCTTCAACGAGGGAGTGGAGCCCTGGCCTCTCCTCTCAAAGCAGGGCCAAATTGCAGGGCGAGGGAGCTGGGAACACCCCTACAAATATTCTGTACCTTCTCCCTCCCTGCCTGCCTCCCTCCCTTGTGCTCCCCCTGCCTTGGTGAATACTGATATATTCTTTTATGTAAGGGGGTAATTTAGCAGGATTGGATACTGCTTCCACCACTGAGTAGCTCAGAGCCTGCCTGAAAAATAATTCTCATGGGCTATTGGATGTGTGGAGCCACATCCTGATAGGGTGCTGAAGGGCTAAATGCAAAGAATTTATTGTTCTCTTGTTTCTCATGAAAGACAGAACATATTTACTGGAATATAACCCTCCCGTATTATGCCATTTATAGGAAACACATATGCAGTGTTTATAAAGCAGTTAATTTATAACAGACAAAACCAGATTATCAGTCTTTGTAAGAGCAAATATTTGATCAAAAACTTCTAAATGGGACAGACATCTTCAATTTTAAACACAGCTGATTGAGAAAAGTAACAGAAGAGCTACCTAATAGGTAAGGTAAGATCTATATGAAGCATTTAGATTATAAAGGAAAGATTATTATATCTATATATATATATAAAATTTTATATATTTATCAATGATTCTCTAGATGTGATGTTTTAAATGGCCGCAGATCTTAATCAGCTTCTAATGTATTTTTCTCTTGCTCTAATGCCTTCAGAAGAAAAAGGCATTTGCACAAGAAACTTCTTTCTTTGATATTGATATTACTAGAAATAAATATTTCTTAAAATGAAATAATGTTCACTTTGCTCTAACACACATTTATTAATGAACTGTCTGCTCTACACATAACGTGAGTTGTCTAAAATTAGCAATAAGCTTCACTCAGGTCTAAAAATACGAGTCTATAATGTACATAAATTCCACTTCATTGTTCCCAGAACTGTTTTTACTAGTTCTATTTTTACTAGCTCTATTTCTATTAGTAAGGTGAATGATACAGCTGCTGTAATGTTAACTTTAAATGTTTGCAGTCTCAGATTTGCAGTGATTACTTGGTGCATATGCAGGGTTCTTATTCCCGTGATGTTCATTACACCAAAATCAGCAGCATTTGTGTATGTGTTTGCCTGAGGATACAGGAATCTTGTCTTGAGTGTGGAAAGGTTTGGGATGTACCTGTAAACAAGAGCTTCTGTGTTTGTCCTGCCTTTTCAGTCCAAAATCTATCTGTGTTGGGAAGGCAGAGCCCTCTGGAAGGCAGCTCAGCACTTTGCCGTCAGTCCCTCCACATCTCCCTGGGGAGCTGGTGGCCACTGGAGCCAAGCACTGTCCCAGGCCCACCAGAGATAGACGCAACAGTTACATCTGCCAAACGCAGTGCTGCCAGACGTTGCGCAGGAATTGCACCGTGCCTAGAAAAGGTGAGGGAGAGCTTGCACTCTGCAATGCCCAGTGAGCAGCTAGGCCTGATGCTCTTTTAAAGGGAGGGACTGCTGCTGCAGAAAATCCTTTCCCTGTGATTGAATATGATCAAAAGCAAAATTTTGCAATCCCTGCGTCTTTGCTAGAGCTGACTCTGCAGTGTCCAAGGATGCTTCTGCAAAGTAGGGATGACTCCCAGAGGAAAGAACCTTCTTTGCCGCCAGGGCAGGTGCAGCACTGCAGCAGGAACAGGACCTCTGTGCCTGTGTTACTTCCCACCAAAGTGGGTCACTGCATAAGCAGAAGAAATGCCCAGCAGTTACTGCAATAGCTCTGAACTGCACTGCTTCAGCCTGCCAGGGGACAGGGAGTATCCCAGCACTCCAGAAGTTGCATGCACTGCTTGACCAGCAAGGCAGGAGCTGAAGTCAAGTCATCCCCTTCCATACTCCAGTCTCGCGCAATCCAGACACCAGGAATCTCATTAAAAATAAATCAAGGGTTAATGGGAAAGAAAAATAAAGAAAAAAATATTAACAACATATTTGCTGCATATTTTACTCTGTTCTCTGCCATGCACTCGAGAGCAGGCAAAACATTCAGTGATTTCACTGCCTCCCGATTAAGTCATGACAGCCCATCTGTGTTGCACCAAGTACAGAACGTGACCTATTATCTCCAAAGAAAATAGCACATCACCTGACTGCCAAAAGCACCTCGTGACTTGGCACCCAAATGTCTCAGTACTCACATCAACATACCTTTTCAGGACTAACTCCCACAGCCTGAATCAGCCAACTGTGAAATTCAGCTGAACTCCAAATAAATCGGATAAAACCAGTTTTCCCATATGCCAAATCACAAATTATACAATGACCGTAATCTGCTGTTACAGATCCTCAACTTAAAAGGAGTAGTTACCAGTTGCCATGTGATTCTAGACTGTTGAATCACTTACTACTTTAATGACAGCCATATAATCCATATTTTCATTTATCCCTTTGCCCACTGCTATGCAAAAGGAATCTGTGCAGGTTTGGTGGTCTTGAAAATCCTGTTTGGCCATTCAAAATTTTTCCATAAGGTGCAATTCAACACTGCTGTATGGGAGAGAATTCATATATTGCTTTAATGGAAAGATGGATGATAATCATATTTGGATTTTATGCTTGAAAAGTGCATTTCATTTGCAAATTTACACAATCAATGTCTGATGTTAAGGTTTGCCTGAGGTGTCCTGTAAGATGGGCCTAATTTTCTCCAAACATTTTGTTGGCCAGATGAGAGACCCTGTATTAACTTTGCTCAGAAATCAAAACTTATGTAAAATACTGTATTTTTAAGCATACCAAAACTGCTTCATCCTTGTGCTATTTGACATTGAAGCATCTATTGTTAGGGAGGAGACAGCACTGACAAACCTACTTCAGCTTTTTCTAGAGAGCAAGGTAGAAAAGAGCAGGAGAAGGATCTGAATTTAGTAATAAACAACCTATAGCAGAAGGCTGAAAAGTGAGATGAAATTATGAAAGGCAAGCATGTTAATTCCACCATATGCTGCCTAGAATTCTTGTGCTTAGAGATGACATCAGTGTCACAGGAGCAGAAACTGCAACACAGGTCTAGCAAGTCCATTTTTTATCTTTGAGCTGCATATTGTGCTCGAAATCTGGGTTTCATTTTGTAAAGGAAATACAAGTGAGCAAGGGAAAAATCAGTGAACTACTCCTGATGTGAACCACCAATAACAGAAGATCGTGCAGTCTTCTTTGGATTGATTTAATGACGCTGGAAACTTCTCTTTCACTGATCTAAACTTGACTTTTCAGATAGGAACCACATCTTAGTTTAGAGTAGAAGATGCGGAAAGACCACTTCACTAAATCTATGACCTTCTGCATGGTGAATGGAAGAACAAACTAAAAAGTCATTTTGTTGCCTTTCTTTTTTTTTAGGAAAAAAAAACCCCAAAGAGCTCATTACTGGATGTCAACATGAAAACAGGAATCTACATACTTCTCTTAAGTGAAATATGTTTTGAATTCATCAAGGCTGATACCAAACCTAAATTTCCAAAGGAGGAAAAAGAGAGTAATTTCTTGGAAGGAAATAACAACGTCAGTATTTCCAAAGAGCGTTATCATCACAAAAATATCTCTAAGCCTTTTGAAGACCAAGGTCTTGAAGACTTCACTCTTCACAACTTCACTGAAAAGAATGCAAATTTTGGATTTAACCTCTACAGAAAAATTGCAGTGACACATGATAACAATGTAATCATCTCTCCCCTTTCTGTATCAGCTCTCATGGGTGTCTATATGCTGGCAGCTAAAGGAGAAACATACAGACAAATTGTAAAAGGTCTAAACCTCCATGCTGTGAAGGACAGAGTGGATCACCAACATTTACCAGCTTTGTTTAAACAACTGATAGGTAACATCACAATGAATGAAGAATTTCTCCTCGTGCAAGGTACTCTTTCTTTTATTCAAAAGGACTTCAAACTCAAGGAGTCCTTCCTGAATTTATCTAAGCAGTACTTTGATATGGAATTCCTGAAAGTAGACTTTGAAAACTTGACACAGGCAAAACTTTTCATAAATCAAAACATTAACAAAAGGACCAAAGGAAAAATCCCAGGGCTTTTTGAAGAGCTGGACCGCCATAATAAATTGGTGCTTGTGGACTACATGGTCTTTAAAGGTAATTGCTGTTTTTGTTTTGCAAGATAATTATTTATTAGAAGAATCAAGACTCTAACTTAAGCTATATTAGGGGGAGTTTAAATGAATTTAGATGTCCTGTTTTCTCTATGTCTCTAAGTTTACTTTCTTCTATTAAGCTTATTTAATAGGAAATTTTTTCACGCTAGGGAACCACCATTCTTCTATGCTTTCTTCCATACAACAGAGTCTCAAAGAGAACAAAAAGCCCTGTATCAAACTATCTCAGTCCATCTCCAAATTATCCCTCTTTATGACTAGAAACCATGTTTTATTTTCATTCACCCATTAAAATGGAAAAGTCTTAATCACAGTAGTGAACGCTGGATACTGGGCATAAAATCATGGCCTGATTTAACATAGTACACAAAATCATTGAAACAAAAATAATTTCTCTATTTCCATCAAGAATCACCTGCCCCAGAGGAACCCAAGTACCCCATTATATTACCTTACAGGGGGACGGAAAGAAATACCAGTGATAGGTAGCAACCAATCCATGGAGAGGTCAGTGTACTGCTGAATCCCCATCCAAAATATTGGATAAGTAAATTAAATACAGGATATTGAACAGCTGGTAGAGAATTTAAGAGAAGGTTACATGTTAGGAAAGGTCATATGCTCACCAGGCATTTAATAAACAAAGAGAACATAAATTCTGGACTTGGGTGGCAACTAACCAACCTTAGAAAAATATTTCCCTTCCTTCTGTGCAAGTGAAGAAGTTTATTTTGTGGATTACTTTTGGTTTTTTCTGTAAAAAAATTTATATACAATAAACATAAAATACACTGAAATTGTCATCTGCTTATCCCAGACACAACTGACAGCCACTTCAACTAGATACAGAAAATATCCTATAGTTTTTGAGACATTTCAGAACATTTTTTTGAACAAATCTAAACACACATAATTATTTAATTTCTTTCTTTCTTTCTTTCCTCAGGCAAGTGGGTCTATCCATTTAATTCCAAATTCACAGAAATGGAGACTTTCCACATAAACAAATACAGAAGTGTACAGGTACCCATGATGTTCAAGTCAGACAAAATTAATTCAACTTTTGATGAGAACTTAAGATGCACTGTGATAAAGATACCTTACAAAGGGAATGCCCACATGTTGATTGTTATCCCAGAAAAAGAGGGAGACTACATTTCAATTGAAGATCATTTGACTACAGAGCTTGTGGAATCCTGGCTTGGAAACATGAAAACCAGGTATTGCTTTGACACTGATGGGGCCCTAACATCTTTGATGTGTACTGCAGCAAAGCAACAAAGCCCAGCAAAGATTAGCTGGTCTTCCTAAGCCTTTTACCATGTTAGCATCTCTGTGGCAAGACGTATCTACAGAGTAGAGGTCCTTTAATGGCCTGTCCACAGCCCAAGTGGCATGTGAGAGTTTCAGCTCTGAGGGGACAAATCTTTGGCTCATGTCAGTTAAAAATGTCTCTCTCTCAGGGCATGAGTCTTTCCA
The DNA here is from genome assembly GCA_013400235.1 of Oriolus oriolus. NCBI lineage: Eukaryota > Metazoa > Chordata > Aves > Passeriformes > Corvidae > Oriolus > Oriolus oriolus. Next base: position 10,755 of record VXBT01009184.1, read on the forward strand.
TATTCTTCCTTAGGTCTTCTCTCTCCTTAAATTTACCACTGCCAAGCAAAATCCACAATAAATCTAGATATTTATTAAACATTTCTTACCATGGGAAACCCAGAGGAATTGATAAATTGGAATATACAAATGTAAACACAAATTATTCCTGTGAAATGTAGCTCCTGAGGTGACAATTCTTCTCACCAGTCAATAAATAAGTGTCACCCTGGTATCAGGACACTGTAAATGTTGGTGGAAGTATTTATACAGAGAAGGAGATTATTTCTAGCATCACTGGCAGTCAACAGGTTAGAAATTATTTTCTGCCAACCTAAATGCGAGCAGAGACTCTTCAGGTTTTCTTCCTTCTTTTTCAGTGTAAAGCTTAATTCCTGAGTAGTGTGCATTTCAGCAGTCAAGTGACCTACTGTTTGCATTGAATTTTTTTTAACAGAAAAGTGGATATTTCATTTCCAAAGTTTAAACTAGAGCAAAAATACAAAATGAAGAAACTGCTTCAAGGTCTTGGAATTAAAAAGCTCTTTACATGTTCAGCAGATCTTAGTCATCTGACAGATCACGAATACGCAGCAGTTTCACAGGTGAGCTTTCTAAAATTATTTGCTGTTTGGATTATAATAGTATATAAATGGCCCAGCCAAGATGGTCATATAAATTTATAGGGACACTAATAGCAAAGTATCTCATCTGCCATGTATATGCAATCTGCCCATCTTAATCAGGACAGATCCCACTTCAAGTATGAGGTGTGTAGAGGTAAGAGGCAGTGACATCTCACAGGTGCTCAATGCCTCCCAAAGCTAACCCATCACAGGAGAAAAGCTCTACCTCAAGAGGAATATGGTTGGCAGGGAATGAGCACAATTTTGCAAAAACTGTGAACAAGAAAGACATTTTAAATGAGTCAAAATGGCAAAAGCCAGGGCAACGAAGGAAATTCAAGGAGGGAACTCCTCATACACAGTCCACAGACAGGTATACTTCTCAAGAAATAAAGAACTTTAGAATGTTTAAACAATACCATCTCAAAAAGGTATCAGTGAGAAAGAGAAGTCAAAGCACTCCTGCTTTTCCTTCTGCATACCATGGAAGAGAAAAAACAGACTATCACAGCAAAGAATTGGCACAACACAGTTGTACTCCAACCCAAACAGATGTCCCACTTCATACACTGAAACTTTTAAAGAACCTTTAAACAGGTAAAGGCAAGGGCAGTGAAGAAGACAGGAACACAGCCCCATGGAAAAAAGAGGAGGAGGAAGAGCTATTTTGTACCACTGTTTAAGGGAGAGCACAGATGAATTGCAGAAGACTGACAGAAAACTGAGGCAGAATGATAAGCAGAAGAGAATGGAAGACAAAAGACTTGTCAATCACATCAATATCAAGAAGGAACAGGTCTATGTGACCAGAGATGTCTTATGAAAAAGAAACAGCTAGGCTATAAAAAAGACAATTTGCTGATAATAGAAAAGTAAAAGGCATGGTCAAAGAAAGGAGATGAAAGACGTAACACACAGAGGTACTTATGCCTACAAGAATGGAGTGTGTGGAACAAGATAAAAAGCAATTAATTCTAAATACAAAGTCATACATTACAGTAAAAGTAAAAAAAATCTGAAATAAGATGAATTTATAAACAAGATCCAAATAAAATTAATCTGGCACAGGATTTAAAAACATAGCTTTATAAACTTACGTAAGGAAATTGTAGCATGCAACTGCTTGTGGTTGTGGAGGGTTGTATGACACTGACAATCCAGGACTGTAACTCCAGGAAAGGCTCTGGGGAATCATAAATGGTTAAGGTTGGAAGGGGCCTCTCAAGTAAGATCCCCTAGAGCAAGTTGCTGAGGACCATGTCCAGACAGCTTTTGAATATTTCCAAAGAGGAAGAATCCACAATATCACTGGGCAACATGTGCCAGTGCTCAGCCACCCTCACATGAAAAAGTATTTGCTGATGTTCAGAGGGAACCTTCTGTGCTTCAGTTGGTGCTCACTGCCAATGGTCCTGTTACTGGGCTCCACTGACAGGCCTGGCTCCACCTTCTTTGCTCCCTCTCTTTGGGTATTTTTACCGTATGGGAAAGAATCCCTCTGGTGCTGCTCTTACGAGTCTCTGTACACCAAATCCTTATAGAAGCCTTTGTGATTAGCCAGCTAATAGGGTGATATAATAAACACTTCTATACAAGTTTCAAAAACTCCTTGACCTACAGGTTTTCAAAACTGCGGTGGCATAACAAAACAACCTTTCTGGGAAGATGTAACATCCTAAGAATAAATATTTAATGGATAAAATTGCAGTGATTTTCAGTTTGGTATAAACTATTTCGCTGTTGGGAAATATAATGGCAATCTGCAGCACTTTTCTCCCTTCCTCTTGATACTGTAACTTTCATGCTGATTCTCAGCAGTTAACTCTACCGTGTTATGAAAAAATCACACTTTAACAGGAGCTGCTAACTGATATTAGAAGCAATATGTGCATCAGCTACAAAGTGCCAGAGGAGCATCCTGTCCCTGTGAATTGTGAAAGACAAATTTATTATTTAAGAATATGTAGCAGAAAGCTCAACACTGGTGAAGCCCTTCAACAGTTTTCATATAAGTAATTCCTAGAATTAGGAGTTCAGGAGCTGGAAATCCACTAGCTGACCAGACAGTTCACCAATACAGACACAAACACAGCAGAAGCACTCAGCGGTATAAGCAGGCTGGAAGAACGAAACTGAAAAGTTAAAAAAACCGAAAAATCAGATTCTGCCAGGCTGCAATTTCAGTGGGAAGGAAAGATCCTCAAACCAATCCAGGACTGTACCTCATTGCTGTACATATTTCGTCTGTGCTACCAACTGTACAGATTAGAAATATACAGGGGAAAAAGCCAAGATTGGTGCATTTCCCTATATTCTCACAAAATCAACTGTGAATGACATATCCAGCCAGTGTTTGTGACTGGTGAGAACACACTTCCTACTTCTGAGAAACTCCTTTGCACAGTTAGGTGTCATAGAGGAGCACTCTATACAAATGCAATGGTTGCTTCATGCCATCACCAATCTCTAAGTGAGGTCTGTGCTCAGAAATGTGGAAAAGTGCAGTGACTCCTGAACTAGCATCCACACCATGAGCATTGTGGGCATAGTGGCTGTGCTGACTCCTCTGCTGCTGAATTAGACAGCACATGGGTCTGCCAGTCTAACAGATTGCACTGTCCTGCTCATTTTAATCCTTAACAGCAGACTGAATGCCTTCACCTGGAAAAATACTTTTCATGTTAGTTTTTGTCACGTATTTTATTTCTGCCTTGCACTTCAGGTTGTCCAAAAGGCAGTTATTGAAGTGGATGAAGAAGGAACTGAGGCTGCAGCGGCAAGTGGGTCAGAAATAACTGCATTCACAGTGCCTCCTGTCATCAAAGTGGACCGACCATTCCTTTTCATGATTTTTGAAGAAACTTTTAAAACATTACTGTTCATTGGCAGGGTGGTTGATCCAACAGAAATGTGAATAAAGGTAATAGTTTCTATTCTTTGGTATGTAAGAGGCTTTATTCTTATTTTAATAATTTATTTTAGAATAAAAAGTGGCTGAAATATGAAATGTGAAAACCTGTTTTGTCTCTCCAGCTAGCCCTAGATCATCCTAGCAATATTTTATTAATGCCACGTAACCAGATAACTTCATCAAGGCTCAAAGGAACAAAAATATGACTTGTAAAATCTACCTTTGAAATTAAAAGAAAACCCAACAACCACAGAACTGAATTTCCAAAAATCAGTATTTTAGTGATAAATCTGAATAAGAAGCCCCAGACATTCACATGCCAAAATATTCAGGAAGCTCATTCTCAAACACTGCAGATTCCTTATCTTCTGTTGCAGAGACTTAAGAGCCCAGTGACCTCAATGTCAGCAGAATTTTACCAGTTATAAAACAGAAGCAGTATCAAGCCCTAAAAGAGAATTTATAGCCTCTGTCTAGAGATCTTTATAACTGTAGAAATTGAACTAAGTCTATCATGAAGTCTACACTGTGAGTGTGGCCTCTTTCAAAGTGCTTATAAAGACTATCAAATCACCTCATCTTCTCAGAGTACATGATGTGCTTTAAAAATATTCTTTGAATTAAAACCAAAATAATTCTGAAAAATAACTCAGGTATTCTGATTTTGGAAGATCTGGCCTGCTATTTCATAGCACAAAGCTAGCCCTCTCCTAAACCCAGAATTTCATCTAGGTACCAGAGTGAACTATGTAACAGGATTCTATGACTGAACTAAGGCACACTTTGGTAGGAAAAAAAAATACCTCCATTAAAGTGGAATAAATCTATCACAGAGTTGATCCTAAAATCCAAGAGGTGTCACCAAGATGTTTCAGAAAAAGATTTCCATGATCTAAACACAATTTCCTTTATTCAAGTAGAGCAGTGCTTCCAACAGAATCACAAGATCTTAACATTTAAGAGATTTTAATTAGCAGAGTCCTATGTATAAAGTATGAAACAATGCAAAAAGCTGCTTCTAGTTTTATGCAATTAACACATCTCAGCATTATTCTGCTTGCTCATACAACCTTCACAAAATCATTACCCAAAAGGGAGCAGAAGGCTTCTCAAAATCGTTTGGCAAAGAACTTCACAGGTGTCTATCAGTAAACACACATAAACAGATACATCTGCTAGAGACGATAAAAAGATACATTATAGGATAAAGCTGGTAAATCTCTAAAATCACCTCAGTTACCATTCAATGTCTGCCCACAACAGCCCAGACACTGGTGTAAGCCACTCACAAAAGGACTCAGGAGGCAGGCTCTGCTATCTGACTAGACTATGAAGGTGCATCTAACCTAACTCCAGACTGCATTACAAATGTACCCAGAAAGAGAATCACTCCTTGGTGCCACTGGTCTCTATGAAAACCAACCAATTCCACTGCACAGCTGACCTTCAGCTGTTATTCCAGAGCTACAGCTGACCAGCAGGTAAAAACAATGCTCTGAAAGGTTCAAAAGCATTGGTGCCGTTTAACAGAACTGACCCAAAGGAAGCAGCCCCTAAAAAGATGGCTTGGATGGAGGTCTGTAGTGTAAAGGACTGATGAAAGTATGCACAAGACACCGGACATATTGCACAAGGAAAATGTCCAGTCGAAAAAAAGTCTAAACAGAGCATTTAAAGATTACATTGAAGGAATTTAATACACAATAGGGTTATTGAGTAGAGCACGTGTTATCAGTATTAAATAAATTAATCAGTTTAAAATGACGGAGAATGACAACCAAGAAGATACAAAAGACAGACTGTTTACAGAACTCATTACATGCTTCCTAAGGGGAGAAAGAGCTTCAAATTTCTGACCTTACTGGTTGTTCTGCATTGCGCTAGTAAAGGCATCAAAAGGGCAAACACAGTTTGAGTCCTGTTCTACAGCTGGCAGCTGATGATCTGAGTTTGGTCCCTGGCTAAGGTCAGACTAAGAACAGACTGAGCATTCTCCTGTGGCCCACGGCTGAGCAGCTGCAGCTGTCCCTGGGGAACTGGGAGTATTTGTTTGCATTGATGAACCAACAGCAGAGCCCAGAAGGAGCCAGACCAGGTCATCTGTACATCTGTATCAATACTGAATGCTAAACATCATAAAACTTGAAGGAGCTTTTAAAGAAATTTGTGATTTACACGATCCTACGCCAGGCTGCAGAACAAACAGAAAAATTAAGTATTTCCACAGAACCCAAAAAATGCCTGTGACTTAAAACAGAGAATACAGATAAATCCAACTGTGGTGTAGGAAGCTTAAGAACTCAGACAGTGCTAAATCCAAAGAAACATTCTGTGCTTCACACAAGACAGCATACATCCAGCATTATCACTATTTTAAATAAATACCCTCCATAGGTAAGTGCTTTTATTTATTTTAATTATAAAAGATGCCCTGAGAATTTTTTTGTCAAGAACATGCATGTACAGCATTGTCCTAGGTTTTATTTTGAGCAAATCATCATTCATGTTTTTACATTATAAAAAGTAACCACACACACATATGCATACACAGACCAGATCATCTTTATCATACATCAATAAATTTTAAAAACCATATATTTCTGGTATCAATATATTTATGCTGCCTCCATTTTGAAATAGAGAAGCTGACAATAGCTTCATAATCTCTCTCTCAAGTATTGGCATAAATAGAACTTTTTAAAATATGATTGCATGTTTTTCCACATAAATTTTGATAGAAACATTAGCATTAATACAAATGCAGATGACATCACTGAACCATGACAGCTTGCAATAGCAGTTGATTAAAAACTAGATTCGTTATTATAAATTATTGAAGTGAAAATACAATTTGAAATACTAAAAATTAAAACAAGTATTTATACAACAAAACTTATGAAATAAAACTTTTTTTTACATCATCTGGAGACATTTGCTTTAGATTGCTATGAAACTTACACAGAATTTTTACGAACTTAATACCAGTAAAAACATTAATTCCAAATTCACAGCACAATGCTTCAGAAGTCTATGTTTTTTCATAGACTGATCAATGGTTCTGGACTTTGGTCTTAAATTAGGTTTGCAGATTCTTTAAAATGTGGGATTACTTTTTCATATTCATAACAATTCCTTCTATTTCTTGCTTAAAGTATGGGAGCTAAGAGTTGCTAAGACTGTAAATAAGCCAATTAAATAATGGGTATGTGCATTCTAAATCAAAAAATTCAAACTACAAAGGCATAACTGAAGAAAACAAAATCTTCTCTTTAGCTGCAGCAGTTAAGAGCACATAGCTGAAGTTATATTTCATATCATTTCACTACAATGCTGGAATTCTGCAACCATTACACTGTTTATCAGAACATATTTTACAGCTTGGAATTTTATTTAAAATATTTATTTTAACGTTTTAACATTGCAGGATGCATTTTATTCAGTCCAGGCATTAGAGAGTCCCATGTGCTGCTCCCACCTTATCTCACCAGAATGTTGCTTCCTCCAGTCTCTGGTTCCCTCATTTTTCTGTCAGATGATCTAGGAGTTTGATTTTCTGTTTTTTCTTCATACAAAAGAAGAAACACAAATAATATGTTGTTACTATATTATTAAATGACATAGCAAAATAAACTGCTATTGTGCACAACATTTTAACATAACTCTTAGCTGCTGCACTTTAAAAATTACTAGCTGCTCTACTGCACCCACTGAAAAAGCCACATGGGCACTTACTGAGGGCATTCTTCTCAGGAAGGGTGAAGTTCTCCATTAAGTTGTCTACAGAAGGTCCTGTAGAGATCTGTCTGAGTGAAATGGTTAAGGTGGTACAAGCAGTCTACTCATGGCTACAAAAAGTGCCAGAAGTCTGGCACATGACAGTGTGATTTCTAGGTCTTCTGTTGGCCACAAGGTCATTTGGGTAATCTCTGGATTTTTCATGCCTAAATTTTTAAATCTTTAAATATACAGTTTTTCAGTTTCAAAGAGTTGCAGCTGTGTCAGTTAACAACTATTTGTATCAGTCAGAAATATTGCTAAGAATGGGACATAACTTTTAGAACTCTGGAAATATTAATTTGCATCAATATTTTATGGTATCATTTACAAGTAACACAATATATTGTTCTGTGTCACTGTTTTAAAACTGCTGAATACTTCAAAACTGCATGTATTATATGATAATATATGAGTGTCAGGATACCTACTAGCTTCATCACAGAAATGGGACACAAAACACATGCCAGTCCCACTGGAACTCAGAACTCCCAGCATCTTAAACTTCATGATGAAAACATGATTAAAAGCTGTAAGTAACTCAAAGTGTAGTAGATGAGTGGCAGAATTATTTCATCTTGTGCTTAACTTTCTAAGCAATTATATGACTGGATAAAAGACATTACTTGAAGATACTTATCTTAAGCATATACCTGGTACACCATGGCCACGCACCAAACTGGGTGTGTTAAAGGTCAGCTGTGAACATCTTATAAAATACTGCTATTTATTTAGATTTATTGTTGCATAAAAATTCATTTTCTAATAATAAATTAGAAAATTCTAATAAAAAATTAGAAAATGAATTTTTATGCAACAATAAATCTACTCTCTCTTTTTACAAGATGGAAAACCTGTACCACATATCCTTGAAGAAAATTTTAATTCAAAGTGAAATAAAATCAGGCAATATCTGTACGTCTATAGGCAAGATGCAAAACAGTTAAATTTATAAAGTTTATAAATTTATAAGTTTATAAAGTAGATATATTCATTGACAATCTATAAAGTTTCTAAACAGTTTTGAAAAACTGCATGTTGAAATCAGTCATATTACAGCAATATAAACTCAAGCAAAACAGCTTATATCTAAATTAATCTCATAAAGCTGAAAACTTTCAAAAGAAATAATAAAGTGACATAGCATAATGATACAAGCTCGGACTGCTTGATAGAACACAGTGTTCATGAATTATGTTAATGTCTGCACTAGGATGAGTCATGATCTAACTAGCAACTCTTCAACAGGAACTCAGAAAAACTTGTCTGCTCTGCAAATTAAGTAAGATCTCTTGTGGGACAAGGTACACAACCAGTGCTCTTTCTGATTCTTTCCTATTCCATCAGGTACTTCAAACACAGTCATCTCTTTTGTGATTCCCCCGTTAAGTTATATGTGTGCTTTTTTAGCATAATTGTTGCATTTTCTATTGCCTAAGTATTACCTCAGACCCAGCAACTGACACCTACACTAAAACAATACTTTCTTGTCACCTGCTTGTGAGCAGTGGAGCACGATTTACTAATTTTTTTTTTTCTTCATATTTGTTATTTTTAAAAAGAGATAAAATTTTAATTGGCACACACTTATGACTTAGTTCAAACTAAATGTTCGAATGTATCAGTGTGTTAAGAAAAGACTTCAGTTCTCCACCAAATTAACTCTGAGGTTTGAAAAGCTCTGGAGCACTTTCATATATGAAATCAGAAATTCTTCATCCCTGCAAACTGCACTATATTGTCAAAAGTGAACATCTGCCAATATTCTGTACAGAAATTTTAAGGAAAATATTAGGCTTAAGCAATTAAACAATATTTTGTCCAAACATATATCACTTCAAACTACGAATCATTAATTTTATCTGCTTATACTTTCATTATTAAATGTATTACTGCCCACATATTTACTGAGAAAAAGAAACATATTAGAAGTTACCTTACTCAAGTTGCAGAGACAGCAAACTAAAAGTTAGGTCCTGCCAGAATTGAGATGGTCAGTGCAAATTTTAACCAGCACATATGTAAATCTGCATGATGAAACAGTCTAAAAAAATACCCAATTATTATCTTCTCACGAGTTTTCTGCCTTAGTGAGTCCACCAAAGGTGATGCTCGTTGATGAGCATCTATTCATTTGCACCTCTCACTGTACAATTTTCAAATTCTTCTCTCAGAGTGATTTCTGTCAGCTATTTAGATATTTGGATATCAATTTTTTCCATCATTCAACTTAGAAAATAATGCTTCTTGAAACTGGCATTTTTGTTGTTTTGGGTTTGTTTTTTTTTTTAATTTAGTGTGCGCATGTTTAGCACCAGGCCTGACTTCCTCAGCAGAAGAAAGATAAAAAGTACAGCTGAACATATCTGTGATTGAACGCATTTACCACCAAACATTCCTGTATCTGTATCTCTTAATATCTCCTCATAGAGCTGCTTCGTTTTCTTATGGAAACAGTTAAGTATTGGGTCAGTTTACAAAAGAGAAGTTGAATCTACAGCACAGCAGATATTACACCAACTTGAGAGATGTGTTTTCCCGTAAGAACACAGAACATTAAAACCCTTACTCAGAACTAAATGTAGCACATCCCAAGCTTCCTCTTCTTTCCCCAAAAATGTTTTTCTGTCCCTGGTATATCCTCTTGGCTTCTGACCCTCTGCAGTTCAGGGACTTTCTGAACCAGACAAAGCATCCAGACCATTGTGTTTGATCAGATATTATTTTCAAACACTCTGCTCTTAAGGTATTCATTTGGGAATGGCACATAGAGACTTGAAGCTGTGTTTCTCACATTTCACTCTCCTGCCTGAAGACAAAAGGTGCAAACTGCTCTGTGTGCACCTTTCTCTGTCCCTTTGTATTTAAACAAAATATATCTGTTTTATTTTAAATGACAGATAGAAAAACCTCTGAAACTTGGAAGTTTTATGTGATATAAAAAATTTGGCTAACCTTTGCACCTCACTGCTTTGTGAATATTAATCCATTCATTCTCCTCAAATCCTTGTGGGACAGCAAATAATTGGAATTTCTACAGATTGCTAAAAATATTTACAACATTTGAACTAATTTTCTGGTTTTAAAGTGAGGAAAAGAGGCATAGACTGATTAGGGTGAAAGAAAATGAGGTTTTGAGCACATCTAATTTTTGAAACCATGTAGCACTCCATGACATTTTATGTTCTCAAGATACATGCCCCATTTACTTTATAGATAGCTGGAAATGTCAGCATGCCTACTAATCTAACTGCTGACTTTGAAATGGTGCACTTTGAAATAAGTGACCCCCTAATGATCACCTATAAAAAGTCTGAAGTACTGTGGGTATTGTTAAGAGAAGGCATTAGACACTGGCAAAGACAGGGACGGAGGGCAAAGTAATTTGACACCTTGAAGTACTATTCCTGTGAAACCATTTAACACAAACAGTCCATCTGCATTCACAATTGACCTTCCAACCTCTTCTACAAAAAAAATGCAGTTTTAAAAACAATAGGTCACTATGCAAGCTTGAGTTCATTCTACAAAACAATTTATCTTTTACAGTGAGGATGGTAAAATTCCAGCAGAAAAAAAATCAAGTACACAAGGAGTTAAATGAATACTGTCCTGAGAATTTCTTTTTTTGTTTGTTAAATTTTTGAGTGCTTTATTTTAAAATTTAGCAATTTTATTAACTTAAAATCCTGAGTAAAGTTGGGGCGATGTTTTGGTTTGTTTTTTAAAAGAAACTGAAAATACAGAAGTGAAAAAATATGTTCATACAGATATTCACCAAAACAGACCATCACTATTGTTTTCTTTTTATACATGGCAAACCATTATAAGATGTTTCCTCTCTCCTATCTTAGCTTCCAGTTGTAGTTTCTACTACACTGAAGTTTACTTCCCCAGACTCCCTTTCTTGCTCTAGCTGGCTCACTTCCTTTCTCCATTCTGCCTTGGCTAAGAATGAAAATCTCTGCTAGCAAAGAAAAGCCTCAGTTTGAGCCCACAAAATTACAGCTAGTCCAATGACAGTAATTTAGTTATAGTGTAAAAGGAATCTGCAGGGAAATTGCTGCTAGAGTCTACAGAGATTTGGGTGAGTATATGTCACAGTGATTTTCTATGACTTAGTTTTATCACAGGAGCAAAAAATACATCTTTGATTTTGTTCTTGCAAAATGCTGAACAGCATAGGCCGATGTTTAAAGGAAAGCAGCCTGAGGGAGATGCCTAGCATTGAATTTTTGCTTTTTTTAAATGGCTAATGCAAAGAAGGCAGCATTAATAACAAGCAGCAGTACCAGTTCATCATCAGTCTCAAGATTCATCACAAAATTTTTACATAATGATACATTAACATATATGTAAGCACACAAAACAAAGGAAAATTAAAAACGAAGTAGTCTAAAAATACTTATATTCTATTTCTCCAACTACAGGCAGCTAAATCACTGTGACTGTAGTTATTACATATCAAAGGCACTAACCTTCACTTTTTCCCAATCCACCCTCCCATTTATGTACCAGCTGAATGCAAATGTATGCAGGAGAAACAATGTGAAAGACTAATTAGAAGGTAATGCCATCTTAGAAACACTTATAATTGCATACATCACATTTCTACCCTGCTATTTTAGTATTTCAAAATCTGTGTGCAGAAGTGTAATAAATATAGGCCTAATTTTACATGGCTCTTTTGAGTTCCCTTTGAAAACGTTACCCCTAGGCTCGGTTTAACCTCTTGTCAGCAACTTACATGCTCATCTTTCGGGACTGACTCTCCTTATTTCCATTGTTCTTTTGGTCAGCTGAGTTAAATAAGTTGCGAGAAGAACTAGAAGGGAAGGCAGCATTCCCACCATTACCAGTAGAATGAGTCCGGAATGAATCATCTGAAATAAAGAGCTGCAGCTTAGACAAAGAATTTTGGTTGAAAAAAGTACACAGAGAGTAAACAGAATGAGCTGGTTTTCCTGTGGCAGTAGTGGCATATTTCCTATGGCACTAATCCGAAATTTTAATGGAATGGTTTCAACTTAACATTTCTTCAAGTATTTTTATGCAAAAAACCCCACTAAATAACTGGAATACATATTTTCAAAGAAAATATGAATATATACTTAATGTATGTAAAGAGCATTGATTTCTTGGGCCAATCTTCAGCTGCTTAAAATTTACCTATTTAATGTAACTTAATTGTCTAGTGCCTATTGGTAGTGATGGAAAGACACGTTTCTCTAGGAAGCCATTCATCGTAATCTTATCTTTAATCATCTAAACTCTTTAAAATTTAGTGGACAGAACTGCAAACAGTAGTTTCTCTCTCTTAATTCAGTAGAAGTTACGCATAATATTCATTCTCCTCATGTAAAATAGGTGGGGAAAAACTGCAAACCCAACCTTTTTATGGTATCTGAAATTCCAACCAAGACATGACAAACTCGGTTTGTTTTTACTACTTTTAAACGTAAATTAAAACAAATGTGTAAGAACAAAAAAGAATCTGAAAAATACACTTACTAGACTAGCACTTAAATGCCCAAACATGTTGGAAATTTATTATTCTGTTTTCTTTAGTAGAATGACATCTTAGGATATGCCTGTCTAATTGGGCCCATATATTCAACACCCACACAAAAAAACTGAAGTAAAATACAATACAGTAACTTACTTACCACTAAAAGATAACATACAATTCTTTCCCATTCCTGATACTGAAGATGTATATCCTGCAGCAGAACTTTTACTTAAAAAAAACCAAACAAAACAAAACCAAGTTGGTTGTTTCCGAAAGTGTTCCTCTCAATTGCATCATCCTGCTGTTTAACAGTTTTAGAGGTTATTTCTGAGTTTATATGAAAACATTAAATGAGAAAGTTATGCTGAAATTTCTTTAAGAAATGTACGAAATTAGATTTAGCAATTAATATTGAAAATTACTTTTCATATATGATAAAAGGTGACATATATTAACTAAAAAGGAATTCATAACCATTTGTAGGCTTCAGCATGCCTTAGATGGTATTTCTTCCCTCAGTTGATCAATTAAAGAACAGCCAAAAATATAAGTCACAATTCAGTATGTACATCACTACTCTCAGAGATCCATGAGCATATAATTTCATAACAGCTGTCTATGAGTAAACATCTGCCTATGAGGTAAGGAATGAAGATTATAAAGATACTTAGGACACTTGTCTATGTTGCTGTATTTTGGATGCAGTACTTGAGTACTGAAAGACTGGCTTCGAACCAGCTTGGATTTTTTTTCTTCTTTGCCTAAAATTATAAAGAACATTTTTTAATATGAATATTGCATTTCCTCAATAATTAAGAACACTTTAAAATATATTTTTCTGTCAGGCTATGGTAGATGAAGGAACTGATTTAAATACTTCAATTAAAAAACATTACGTCATTATTTATATACTACAGAATAAAACAAAACTAAAAATCATAGAAAATACATTCAGTTCTAGGAGAGGAATCTCTTCCTCTGTGCAGTAGGAGAAACTTGGGTTCACAGATGTCAACAGCAGCTTTGTTGGGGTTTAACCTGACGATGGGAGATCAAAGTGTTCCAGGTGAGTTTTTGAACAGTTCTTACCTGCTGATGTACCAGAAGAACTTCCAGAAACAGAGAGATTGATACTTTTTGCCAACACTGATGATGTTTTACTGTCTCTACCTACAAAAAAAAAAAGCCCAGTATAATCCCTTCCCTCTTAAAACTTAAATTTATATGAGAGGACATAACATGTTGTAGTCCTGGAAAAAAGAGTAGTAATATCTAATCCAGTGTTACTGGCACTTCAGAAATACCACAGACAAGTACTTATACTATATCCCAAAATGAAAAATAACAGAGAACTAAAACTGTAATGTATTTTAATAGAGCCAAAATAAAACATATATATTATTATATATTATATATAATATATGAGGACAGTTTTCATAAATAACTTTAGAAATATATAGAAACAAATTTTACTTCCAATTTCTAAAACTCTATTGTTTAAAGTGTCTCTTTCCTGCACCTTTCTCTACTACCTTGGTAGAAGAGTAAAGCATGCATAAACAACATGTACACAAATAAACAAACTTACGCTTCTTTTCAAACATTTTGTCATTAATATTTGTAGATCTTCCTTCATTTTTCTGCTTCTCCTTTTCTAATTGTTCCTGAAAGAATGAATAATTTTCTTAGACATTAGTCAGGTAAAAGTAAATAAACTGTGTTTCCAAACAACAGTTCACTTCTACTCTCTCCTGCTAGTAATACAACCTCTGGTGAAAATCCAGAGAACCAATTAAATAGCACAGAATTAAATCAGGGTATGTATCTCATTTAAAAACTCCAGGCTGAAGGAAGTTCAGAGTTGAAGTTCACATCTATAACTTATTATTAAAATTATGCCTGGCTTTTTGGGTTTTTTATATCTAAAAAGGTACAGAAATTGGCAGCTGGCAATGTAAAAATTTTCAGTTACACAGATACTCTGAAAACAGAGTGGGCAATATTTTTGTTTCATACAAATCAATGAAAATGTTTTTCTTAAATGTTAACAAGTTTGTTAATTCAAACTTTATAAAGATCTAACATTAACATCTACAGTCAATATATCTTTATGCAAAACAAAATCAACTATGTAAAATTGTTCAGGTTCATGGAATTTATTTGCTCTTCTGTAATACTACCTAGCCCAATAGTATCTTCCATTTGGTGAATAGATATCACTCCAACTTCAAAAAACTATACAATATTAGCTTATTTTCTGTACCATTTTCATAATAAAAAGTGGTAAGTGAACCATAATTATTCTAATCTATTATTTTCATGTTAGTTCTAATTACTACCCAATTAAGAAAAGAAAGAGGTAATTAATTCAGGTCAGGGTTGCTGGAAAATACAAAGTCAGCTACTAAAAGTATGGAAACTTATTAACATATTCAATACTAAAATCTTTAGCAGTCAGACACATTTAAGTGGGTTGAATGGCTCTTCATCTGTCTGGGACTGCAATATGTCACAATTTCCTGTGTCCATCTCAGGTTCCCCAAAAGCATGCCTCTCACAAACAATGCTTAATGATGCCTTAGAGAAGGGTTGCACATATCAGTGGCCTACATCATAAAAATTCTGGTGCTTTTCTAAAGTATAGCTGTAGAAACAGGGCAAAAATTGATGTCATCATACAACACGCAGTAACACAGAGCACACTGGAGGCTATTTTGCACCACTCAAATTCACTATAAAAGCATTAATTGTATCTACTTGGAGACTGCTAGAGCTAAGTTCGACTTTGAATGTGCGTATGCAGGTCCTGAGAACAAAGCTGAACCACTGGCTCGAGACCCTGGGAAGTGGCAGGAAGTCTGTGGGTCAGGTCTGTTTGCTCATAATGACCTGCAACACCTACTGACATCAAAGCAGACCCCAAACGTAGGAAACAATGACATTTTTTGGGACACTCTTGAATCTGTTCTAGTTCATCACAAAGAAGTTCATTTACTACAAGTCAGAGGAAGCATGTTAACAATATCAGGATCTTCTGAATCCTATCAGCTGCTCAGCTTCTCCCACTTCAGGCTGGAAGGGAGGCGGCAGAACGGAGCACTGCAGTGGTCTAGGCTTTGTGGAGATGCAGTATGTGGTGAAGATGTAAGCTGTGTGCTGAAGTGCCTACTGCAGCTTTTGCTTTTCTCTTTTGCCTGGCTAACAGGAAAGCCTGTAACACACAGCATCATTCGGCTTCCTTGGAACAAAAGAAGTTATGACATTAATTTCTTTGCCTAGGGAAGCTGTATGTGAATTCTGAGGTGTTTCATTGATCAGTTTATTATGTTACATGTGGTATTTCTCAAGAAACTCAAGTTTGCCTTTCTAATTGATACAGCAAAATTTAGGTAGTAAAGAAAAAAACGTTACATGTTACTTAAAGGACTTAACCCTATTATAAAGTGTAAAATGAAACCACACGCAGATTATGAACCTATCAGGTCTCTCCAAAATATGCATTTCCCCTACCTTAAAATTACTGCCTCATTAATATTTAGCTACAAACTATTTTAAAATCATGACAGTGTACTGATAAAATATACCATTTCCAAAAGGAGATGTTCTTGTCTCTCTTTTTCTTGATCCAATAAATCATTTTCGTAAAATCTTTTCTGAAACTTCAAAATAAAATCAATAAAAATAAAAAATCACTACACGAAAATGGAAACTAAAAGGAATTGATAAGTATTAAAGTTAGTAAGTACTTACAGCATCTACAGAGATCTCCATTCTGTCCAATTCTAACACTGTCTATAAAGAAAATTAAAACATTACTTATTATTACTCAATGCCACACTTTGAAGTAAAAAATTGTCTTTTCTTCCTAAATATTTGAAGCCTATGCTGTTATTTTTGTGCTACAAATGCAGTTAAAAAGTGTCAGAGAGTATTCTCAGAGCCCTGCTGAGACTCACAGAATGAACAGACTCACAGACTATCTAGATGGAACTCAAAATACACTCAAGGAAGCACCAAGGCAAGAATAGCTACAGCACAGGCTTAGGAACCAGGACTGAAAAAAGCAACTCAGGAATCTGTGTATAACTCAGAAGGTTCCACACAGGTGTTCACCCAGTCACTCTTGCAGACTGGCCCTGTAAGGAAGCCACCTACTCGAGCCATTTCACTTCATGGTTTCTAAATTTGAGACTAAGCACAGACATTCCTTAAAGATGTACTTTTTTGAATATTCTCATTACAAACACATTTGTAACATTTTAAAATCCTGCAAATGCTTTGTCTGTATACTGTAAAATATACAGATTAACAAGATATCTCTATCTCACAGATCTGATCAACTTTACTAGAATCAACATTTAATCCATTCTCTAGTCATTTGCTATTTTTTCATAAATGGTCATTGAGCCAAAATCCTGAATTTCAATCAATACAAAATAACTGCAATATAAGTAACCAAGGAAATAACGAAGGAAACATCAACACTCCTAAATTTCACAGAATGTACTATACTACATCAGGTTTTAATTGTTCAAATTACATAACAGACAATGGAATTTTTTAATCTCCTGTTCTTACATGGAAAAAATCAGCAGAAAGCAAAACTTTAGTCATCTTAACTTTCAGTGATAACCCCAAGATAAAATGCTGCTGAAAAAGAAAAATGCTTACTCTTTTTACAATAGTCAGGACATCTTTGTCTTTCTCTTGACACAGAAGTTTCCTTATACATAATTCCAACTGCTGAAGTAAATGTTTATCAGTGGGAATCTTCAGAGTAGATTTAACTTTTGGCAACAAATAGCACAGCTTCATTCTACAAAAAAAACCCCAAACCACCTAAATATTCACCTTTTGATGCAGATGTTTAATATTTATTATTAATTCTCAATGTATTCACGCTAGCATTTGACACAAAATAACTAAGTTAGGTGGTCTTATTTTTCAGAAGTGATTGTTGCTTATGTGTTGTTTCCAGACACACAGTTTTCAAAAACATCTCTACAGATCATGACTATAGTCCATAAACATGTCTTTGGTTTATTTTGGTTTTTTTTTTAATCTAGAAAAATAAGGAGACTTCCGGATTTTCCAAGCGATCTGCACATCTAACTTTATCAGTTACCTAAACATCCGGGAAATCTCATCCATCGGTACAAAGGAGCCCAAGTCTCACCAAAAATCACGTTACTGCAATTCCATACAACTGCAAGGATGAAAATGTATCAGACAGACTAAAAAGCAGAAAAGAAAGCCCTTCTATCCCCTTCCTTATCTTCCTGTTTATGTCTGGAGGCTGCCTCTGCTTGTGCTTTTCAACAAGGCCAAGTGCCAGGTCCTGCACTTGGGTCACAACCACCCTACACAGCTCTACAGGCTGGGGCAGAGTGGCTGGAATGCTGCCTGGTGGAAAAGGACCTGGGGGTGCCACTTGACAGCACCTGAACATGAGCCAGCTGTGCCCAGGTGGCCAAGAAGGCCAATGGCACCTGGCCTGTGTCAGCAATAGTGTGGCCAGCAGGACCAGGACAGGGATTGTCCCCCTGTACTTGGCACTGGTGAGGCCACACCTTGAACCCTGTGTTCAGTTCTGGGCCCCTCATGACAGGAAAGACATTGAGGGGCTGGAGCGTGTCCACAGAAGGGCAGCAGAGCTGGGAAGGGTCTGGAGCATGGTTCTGATGAGGAGCTACTGAGGGAGCTGGGGGTGATTAGCCTGGAGAAAATGAGACTCAGGGGGAACCTTATCACTCTCTACAACCACCTGAAAGGTTGTATTGTTGGGGCTGGTCTCTTCCCCAAAGTAACAAGCAATAGGACAAGAAGAAATGGCCTTAAGTTGCTCCAGGGGGGCTCAGATTGGATATTAGGAACAAGTTCCTCACCAGAAGGAGGACTGGGACAGGCTGTCCAGGGCAGTGGTGGAGTCACCATCCCTGGAGGTGTTTAACAGACATGCAGATGTGGTGCCTAGGGACATGGTTTAGTGGTTGACTTAGCAGTCTTAGTTTTATGGTTGGACTTGATGACCTTAAAGGTCTTTTCCAACCTAAATGATTTTGTGGTTCATTCCCTGGATTCCAAGATACTGTCTCTAAACTGTTTATATAAAAAATGTGTTCATTGCTTTTTATTTCATTAACACCAAAATACTCTGCAGATTAAATTAAAAATATTTCATGCAACTGAGCAAATAACAATTCCTTGATTTGATCAGACTGTAATAGCCTGTAATAATGACAAGTTTTAATCTATAGAAATAGATTAAAAGAAACACCAAGAACAATACATGGGTATATTCCCTGTTGTACTTAAGAGTCAACTAGCTTTGGATCAGAGATAATCCTTTGCCAGACATGGTTAACTGTGATTATAAACATTCAAAAACAAATTCTCACATGAATTCATCTTATCATTTTTATACCTTCAAAATATTTTAACCATCACAATTTCCCATTACAAAGAGTTACATCACACTGTAGAAATCCAGAACAGTATCTCCCTAGGTCTGTTTTAAAACCATCAGCTAACAACAATGTCTAACCTGTAAACTTCACTCCACTGGAGACAGAGCATTTCTTCTGTACAAGAACAATCCAGAAAAGAATTACAACAAAATGAATTTTAATGTCAGCTAAGGGATTGCAAGTAAGTTCAAGTTTCCATTAAATTTTAATATTGTACCAACAGAGCTTTTAATTAAAATATTTGTTAAAAGCAATAAGCTACTTCAGATTATATACAAATTTAGTTTATTGTTTTAATATAATCCTCTTAATTTAATGACATGAGACATGAATGTTAGTATGTATGTACAAAATGGCTTAATTTTTAGGATCCTGCTGAGATGAGATGTGGTAGTTATACTAAACACAGTGTCTGTTTAAAGTTTCCCTTGGGAATAAACAGTATGTGGTGAAGCTTCCTGAGTGCACACCTGTATGTGCAAACTATGTTCACATAAATCTCTGTGCAGCATTACTATTAGATGTTCAGATATGTTAATGATGACAACATGAATGACACACATCAGAAACAAGATTAAAAGCATAAAACCACACAAAATATGTGACCCAAAAAAAGATCTACTTTCCTAATGGTAATAGCTGCCTGGTCTCTATCTGTTTAGAAAACAAAGAAAAAAGTTACTACAAAGTAACAGAAACACTGTATAAAAATGAGTAACAGACCAAATTCCCTAATATTACTGCACTGTTTTTCAATTTTCCTTAACAATGAAGTAGATACCCTTTTCCAAAAGGTAAAACCTGTTCTTACTTGTTTAGTTCAGACCACTGAAAGAATTGCTTGAGTGTTTTACTTTACATGTAGTGACAATTAAATGGATGGAAATTAATGGAGACTGAAGTTGTGTTTCTCCCTCTATACCCAGAAAACAGCATATAACTTTCTTTCCATCTATTGCTGGCTCCTCTGCCTCATTGTTCCCTTCACTCCCAAACCCCGACGCTTTTGATCAGCCTCTCAAACACTCAGAACTGACCTGCTTCTGGGATTTCCTAGCATCATTCCCACACTCCCCTACATCTTTAATACTGGTCATTCTGAAGGATTTTATGGTTTTACTCAAATCCCATTATTTAAGCAAAGCATAAAACTTCTAACAGTATTTCTTAATATATTATTTAAAACTTATTTAAAGCTTTTTTTCCTGTACACTGCTAAATATTCTTCATACCTGACGTTTGCCACTGGGTCATGTGTAAGTTCAAGCACAGGCAAAAAGAAGTATTTACAGAAGAATGATTTTGAAAACAGTTCCATGATGAATTCACAGGTATCTAAGAATCGAAGTCTGTTCCAGTAACTTTTTCCTTGGCCCAGTTCTGAAAAATAAAAATTTGCAGATACTATCTGTCAAGTTTTCAATGTCAGACAGAAAACATTTCACAGGTTGACCTTCAACCTGAAGATGATAATCACAGGCATCAAAAGGCACAACTTCTCAGCCTATCTCAATTCCTTCTTTGAGTGAAAAACTAACATTCTGAATTCAATTCATTCTGTCAGTGAGCACTTGAAAAAGCAAAAATAGCAAGTGAACTAGTTACCATGTAAACAAAGACCTCTATGCCTTTCAAACCATGTCACAGGAGTATCAAAATTACTGTGTAAACATTAAGTAATGTTAATGGGAACTGTTAAAACTTCTCAACTACCTTTAAAACACACAGCATACACCAAAGCATCAACTTTAGGTGACTGATCAATAAATTAATTTCTGGTAGGTTTACTCAGCATTTCTTATGCTGAAGCCTCTTGAGAATTTTACTTCTACAGAGGAACTCTGCTTTGTATATTGCTGCACCTACAGCTTAGTAATTTTGGGTACAAGAAGTAAGGTTGGAGGGGTCTCGGCATATTATCAGTTTCCTGCATTGCCTCTTTCCCAATCCCTTTATATAAGCTCTGGATATTCCTCACATATGCACGGTACATTTTGCTGGTGATAATATGAGCAACTGAATGTCTTCCAAGAGTAATCCCTCCAATGATGGAAGGAAATTACACTGAATAAATGTAACTATAAATAGATCTTCAGTCACAACTAACTTTCATTTCTAAGTAATAGAGGAAAAATCATCTTACGTTCAATCAGTTTCTGAATAACCTCATGTCTCTGTTCTTGTTTGCGATTGTAGCGCAAATAAACGCAGAGAGTCCGAGCAGCTGCTTTTTGGACTGGCAGGACATTCTTGGAAGAAATAAAGGGAACACAGTTAAACATATCTGAAAGAATATGACCAAAAACATATAAAAATTCTAGAATTAGAAAAAAATAGCTAAAAAGTAGCCAAACTTCATAAATTTTGAAGTAATTGTCATAATGTAAGGGAGATTGAGGAAGTTTGGCCAATTCATGAGACACCTACTTCTTTATTCCTTCTGCCCAACTTGTAGATTCAGCTATTCTATAAGCACCTTAAAATATTCCATGTTTGCAAGGCACCTTCTGTATTGCAGGTGTTAGAAATAAAACTTACAACATCTTCTCTTACAACAGTTTTATTCTTGAATTAACTCAGTAAAAATTCAGACTAGTAGCTCTAAATGATATTTTTTTTAGAAATACAGTGTTCTTTCATAAAGAACAAACACAATGTAATGTATGGAATCAGGAAAAAGAAGGCATATGCCAGAGGAAAAAGTTTTGATTTAACTAAAAAACAAACTGATGATGGAAGGAAAGGAAAGAAGTCTTGGATAGGAGGGAAACTGTCAATCCAAATTTTGCTGCTCAAATGGAGGCAAGTTTTCACTGAAAATTCTCATAGAAAAATCCCAGTTTGATATACCATATGAAAAGGAGAGTACTTTAATATAACACAGGAATTACTAGTCATAGCAAATATCCGGTGGTCATTTCTCTAACTAAAATAAACAAAGAAAGGCAAATGAGAAAGCAACAGGTGGGCTCACGTTTGTCAAAATGATTGTCAACATTCTGTGAAGAAAACGGTAATAGATCTGATCACTTGATATGATATGAGGGAGACATGCATATTTTTGTAGTAACTTCTCATGCGTTCTCCATTTTAAAGAAGTTGCTGCTCTCTGTTCTGCTGTCGTTAATGCAGGAATCAAGTCAGGAATAGAGAGTAACTAGAAAGATAAATAGAAACAGAAAGATAAACACTAACTTTCCATTTTCGAGCTGTGCGTCGTCACTATGCTCAAAAAGCATATCACAACAAAGTAAGATGGGAAGACTAATCCAAAGCTATTCCAGTACCTAACTAAATACACTTTCATCTCCAACCCCTTCTCCTGACAAAGGAAAACTAAACACTGTTCTCTTTGTAACACCCTTTTACAGATATTAAGACCATTACGCCAACTCTCCTCAGTATTCTCTTTCTCAAACCAAATGAATCCCATTTCTCTTTTATCCTCTTTATCTTTGCAGTTATTGTTCTCAATCCCCTAATTAGTTTTAGTAGGAATTAATTTTAGTAGGAATTGTACACCTTTTCTCAGTAGGAGGCAAAGAATTTACAGCAGCCAAGCTAAATTCCCTTTAGCACTAAGAAAAATGAAACAGACTGCCACACCTGACATTGCATTTGCTATATGTTATATCTATTTACAGCTGTAAACATCTGACACATTCAGATTTTTAAATTACACTTATGTCCATACAAGAAAATAAATTTCTTCAGTTCTTATACTGCTGAAATATCTCAATTTATCCACACACTTAGGAAGTATGCTCAAAACCAGCATCTTTTCTGTTCCGTGTTAAGAGGTGAGGAGTCATGGAATAAACCATCATCCAGAGCTACATACAACTAAATTAGAAAAGTTGGGAGCTGAGTACAGATCTTTTAATTCAGTGTCTTTACTTCAGGAAATAGATTTCCTTCTAGCAGAAACCTGAAAATGGCACCCATGAGCAATTGATACATTAATATGAAAAATATTTAAAATAGGTATTAGGTATCATTCCCTTAACATGAAACCAAGTTGTTTTCACTTAACTGTGGTTATTTAGAAAAAGAACATGTATAAACGGTTCATTTTTATATTAACTCTAATCTTTCCAAATTTTTTTTAATGTTAAAGTTGATAAAGTCAACAATCAAAAAAACCCCCCAAAAAAACCCCAAACAAACAGAAACTTCATATCTCTCCAAAGCAGAAACTAATCATGAAAGTGTTTTCCTACAAAACTTGTCTGAAATCTGCTACTACCCTCACTTAGAAAGAAAATTTTAAAAACCACATGAGAATACCCACCTTGCTTTCTGATCCACTGTTTTCTCCTCCATTAGTCATTAGTTCAAGGATTTCAGGAAGGTGACCTACTAGGGCATCTAACACCTGTTTAAAGAAAGGCTGCATGAAAGAGGTCTATAAATGAACACAACTCCATTTGTAACTCTCACCAATGTATCCCTGCTGACACCTTTTAAGTTACTGCTCTCTCACATTGAAAAAAAATAGGAGATTAGTTGCATTGATGAGGACTGGGATTTAAAACTGATATTTTATTGTAGTAAGTAATATAATCATTACACGTCTCAGTTTTTATTTATGTGATCAGACAAGTTTTCTAAACTATCCAGAGAATATAATATTTTAAAATGAACATTTATCCTTAAGAAACATCTGTGTTTCATTAGGAGTTAAGAGCCTCAACAAACAAAAAGAAATGCTTTTTTATATTCGTCAGCTGTATCTTAAAAGCAGTTTTTCCTGTGTTAAGAAAAAAATGTAGTTGATAGACAAAATACAATATATAGCCTATAGTAATAAAGACTAACCCTACTTTCAAATCTTGTGAGACTTTAACTTGACTAGAAAAGTACATAACTGAATATTTTTGTACCAATTCAGACTGATGTGGTCTAAGATAAAGCTCAATATATTTGTTATTATTCATATAAACATACAGAGATCAAAACAAGGAATTTTTCAAATTCACCAGATGCTTCTAAGTCTCAACCTTCAAGTGTTCAACTTGAGAAACCTTCTAATATGGGTCAGAATTTCATAAACTATAGGTAGATGTTCTATGAATACTATTAATTTCCCTGAAAACATCTAACAAAAGGTACTGAATCAAAAAAGAGCACCTGAATACAAAACTCATTTTTCCATGCCATATCTAAAGGTCCTCATAGAAAACAAGAAATATCAACTACTGGAGTAACTGGTATCAGAGGAAATGGTGATTTTGTCTCAAACATAAACATGTCTCTTTTTTCCATCCAAAAAAGTCTCACTATGTTAACTGCAATATAACTGATTCATGTTCTATGCAGGTTACCTTGGACCAAAACTCCTTCTGTAAATCTTGATCTCTAAACCATACACAGCTTCTTCATCTGCTCTTCAATTGGACAATAAAAATAAAACAAAGCAAAAGACCTTGAATCCCATCAACTACTATTTTAATATTGTGCCAAACCCAAAGCTTTTTAGAGTTTGTACGGTAATAAATAATACAGCAATTAAAACTATTTAGAATTAGTATTTTTAAAAGCCAATAAATTTAGTGTGGGTTTACTAAATTCGAACACCTTCCTATTTTCCTCCTTTTTATTCACAGAAGGCTGGCATCTTTATGTAGTGTCTGCACAACAGAAGTAAATTCCATTAATCATTTCAAATTGTTACTCTACTATGTTACTGAAGAGTTATTAAACATGAAGATAATCTGCCTCGATGTCATAAGCAAAAAAAAGTTCCAATAAAAGTGTATTACCTCCAGTGACTCATCCTGTAATAGCGTAACCAGTTCTTTATGTATTGTATACACATCAGAATTTAAAAGCTTAGCAACCTAAAAAATGACAGTAAGATAGCAAGGTGAAACATTCTTTAGTTCTATGGCACAACACCACTTACTCACTTTACAGCAAGCATGAAGAAACACAGAAAAAATTGTTTAGTATCAGCCTCCTAAAGTTGTGTACTTCCCCACTAATCAAATTTAAAATATACTTATATAAAGAACAAGATTCAGGAAACAGGTCTATTATCTAACTATGAAACATGCTTTTAGAATTAACTCTATTTCACATTCACCAAAAATATTTAAGGCTGCACTGCCAGGCTAGAAATTTCCTTGTGGAATATTCAAATGTTGTAAATTAGGAGAGTTAAGAGTCAGCCTGCCGTATAAATTACAAAAGATAAAACGTAAAAATTTTCTTAGCCATTGCTGGATTTTAAGCTTCCCCAACCTTCCATCTGAAATTTTCACTCCTTACGTCTTTGGGTTTTTGACTATGACTTGTGTGATTCGTAAGTGTCATGTAAATTTTTTAAAAAACACTAGCAGTCCATCTCCATGCTATTACGAAGGTTTTATAGCAAGCATAACACAAACTTGAGGAATGAGGTTTTTTGCCACAAGGAATATTTAGATGATGTTTTTAATACTTTTTTAAGCATAGTGAAAATAAGAGCTTACTTCCAATCAAGATGAAGCTTTAAGGAAATGGCTACAAGGACTTTTATTTTTTGTAAAGTAATCCACCTAGCAGGGAATGCCATAAATTACTCATTTCTGTCTGTCATGTGGTTGCCTAGTTATGCTATTAAAATTAAACCAACAAGAACTAAATGTACATATAGACAAAGGTATAATTTTACAGGTTTTTTAAAATGAGCTAAAATACTTTCCTTATATTCAGGCAGTACCTTAGTAGTGTTGTATAGATAAAACAAAATATTACGTAGAATTAAATGCTGATTTTACAATTTCAACAATTATGCTGGATTATCATTCATTAAAACAAGGCACCAATAGGTAATGAGAACTGGAAATCCATACATCTTTCTTTCAATGGTGGAAATATTTTCCTCTACTAGTTATTTAAATATTTTCAGCAAACTGCTTAATTTACCAATTTCCCCAGCAACAAAATGGGATCAAAGCTGAAACACAAGGATTCTCAGTAAGAGACTATGAAAACATTGAAGATTTCCCTGTATTGGTTTCTATATTTAGGAGAGTGTATTTTAATTTCTGGAATTCACCCCATATAGCTAATACTAGCTATGCATTTATACATTGTTTTAAATTTTGTAAAAATAACAGAGTAGAACTTATATAAGCTGAAAAGAAATATAAGAATATATATACTGTTACATCTGCATAAATTTCCAAGTAGTTTCATATTAAATTGAGCATTTCATTCGGATTAGTTCCATATAAATATTCCTCACATTCCACACCAGCAAACTACAGTTCTAAAGGTTTTCAGGCACAAAAAGGGCAAGTTCCTTTCTCCCATTTGTCTGTTTTCTAATAGCATTGAAAAACTTCAAATATTATAGTTACTACACTTGTATATGTTTGTGGTACTAGATCATTAAAAGTTTCTTTTAGCTTTTGCTCCTTACAACCTGACCTAGCAGTAGTCTCTTGTAGCCAAATGTCACACAAATAAAATAATGTGTGTATGTGGGCTATATACAGAGGTTGGAAGGAACTGAACGCCCTTGACTAAATAAGGTCAATACATTTTCTCCAGTCTTTTTATTTTGGTTGAACGGTCACAAATGTAAGCTTGAAGAAGAAAACACAATAAAATAAACCCATGTGAGCAGTAACAAAGAACCATTGTAGACTTACTTCAAAGAAGCTTATGGCCATGGTGTATCTGACAGGAACTTCAGGGTCATGACAAAGGCAGAAGAATACAGAATAAAGTTCTAAATTGAAGTTCTTTGGATCCACAAAAACAATCATGGCCTGTGGAAGGATAAAGCCCTTTTTAACCACACAGCTAAAGGATCACACTATCAGAGATTATCAGATGAACCTGAGAGATAACAGGTTGTTATTTTAAGGAGGAAGTGTGGAGGTTTTGTTGGCCTTGTTAAAACACAGGCACCAGACAAAATCCGGAGTTGAGAACTAAACTGAATTTATGTATTTTCCAAACATGCTGCAGACTTTTTTCCTGAAGATAAGGACTAAAACCATGAGATATA
Source organism: Oriolus oriolus (assembly GCA_013400235.1). Lineage (NCBI taxonomy): Eukaryota > Metazoa > Chordata > Aves > Passeriformes > Corvidae > Oriolus > Oriolus oriolus. The sequence continues at coordinate 38,023 of VXBT01009184.1, forward strand.
AAACCTCGGTTTTATAAATATTGTTAATGTTTCTTTACTCTAGCAAAAACTGCAAATGGATACTTCAAAAACATAGAATGTTTTAGCAAGCAGCAAAGCAAGAATCTGAATTTCAACATGATTGTGTTTGTACATACCTTGGTTTTGCTCAAATAAACCAACAGATGTCTACCTACATACACTGTGCTTGCCTTTAAAAGGCAGAAGAAAAAATAATTGTCTACTGGCTCTTGGTGCAAACATGTTTTCATTGAATACAAATGCAGAATGTCAAAATACAAAGTAGAGTTACAGAAACATGACTGGTGCATTTAAAGATCTCATACAAAATTGAAGAGACTTTCTGGTACTGAGGCAGGAACATGACTAAAACATCAACTTAAGCATTCAGTTTCCATCGTCAACTCCCTAGAATGATGTGACACACAGTGAATGTGAAAGTGTAGATTCAAGTGGTTTGAAACTGGGGACTGTTTCACAGACATTTTCCCAAATCCTTTCTGCTAAGAGTTTGAAGAAAATGTGTAGGAGAGAATAAAACCAGTAAACTCAGAACACCATTTCCTCAGTCAAAATTTGCCAATAATTTTCTGAGACTCTGCAAAGAGTAACATTTCCTGCTAACTCTTTTGGACAACCTCACTAACTGAAACTTTGCAGGAAAGAGCTAAAATCTAGCTAACAATGAGCAATTTGGGAGTAACTCCTCTATCGCTTGTGTAGTTCTATTTAGTGAACTGTATGCATGACATGAATTAATATTAAACCTTAAATTAATATTACTTACTGGAAAATTGTAAGCACAGTTCTTCCTCACTGAAACATACTTCTTTTCCTGTTCCAGAGTTTGCAGATGTAGTTGATTATCATTGTGTCCATTTTCCTGCTGTAAACCCAGTGTGGAAAGCTTCTTATAAAATTCCAAAAACCGCAAGTGCTGTTCAGGAGTAAAAATGCCTCAAAAAAAGAAAAAAAAACAAAACCAAACAAAACAACAAACTTTCCTCATTACAAATGCTATTAATAATGTACCCAAACAAATCTTATTTTAAAATCTATCAAATACCTTGATTTTATCCCTCCTCTCCCTCTCACCCCCTTTGAATCTAGTAGAGTATAATCAGTACACACAAGCACTCAGAACAAACTGGAATGCAACTAGCAAGAAGAATTCAAAAACTACAAGTGCATTACTAATAAGAGAATCAAGGAAAGGCTCAATTTTCTACCCAGAGAGGGAGGAAAGCTATCAATGATTGGTACCAAGAAGGCTGAAATACTCAATAATTTTATTTTCTTTTTCAAATTCCACTAGTATCATCAGTCTGAGTACAATTAATAACTGTGACAAAGATTCAAGCTTTAAGTAGAGAAGCAATAGGTCAGTGGATCTTAAACAAGAGGTTTTCAAAATGTGCAGCCAGATGTGCTTCACTGCAGTATTCAAAATATTTAAGTACTAGTTGCTGAATTCTTAAGTAAGTCAAAAAACAGGACAGAAAAGGGCTGAAGTGGTACTGATATTTAATAGTTGGAGAGGGAAAGGACAAGCCATATAATTAGGTAAGTCAGGTTACTTTCACATGTTTGAAAAAACTGAAGCCAAAAAAGAAATTAAAAAACCTACTACTAAATACCAACACCACCCTCCTCCCGTCCAAACAATAGCAGCAGACAACATGGCAAAATGAAAACTTGTCAAACTGATTCCATTTTCTTCTAGTATGGGATAATAGGACCCGAGAAACAAGAGAGGCAGTAAAGGTCATGACTTTCGCAACAAGGGAACAGGAATGAGGGATTAAAAACTATAAAGGTGCTCCAAAACTGCTTGGAAAAACAGCTGAGAGAAAGCTACCCATGGACTACTGACAAGATAGGCATCTGTATAAAGAAAGTTCTGTCCTAGTTGTGGTACTGTTCAGTATTTTCATTGATTTTCTGGATGCCGGACAAGACACTTTGCTTATTCAGTATTCTGAAAGCATCAACCAAGGACAGAGACTGCTTATTCTTCAGAGACAGAGTATAAAATCATCTTCAGTAACCAGATATATGGCCTTAAAACTTCAGACTATTATTCCATTAGATCAGCAGTAAGGTACCATATTTAGCCCGATCTGTATCGCCTGCACAAGGTCAGGAAAGAGAAAGACTAACTAGCTACTAGATTTATTTTTATAAAAAAGCAATTTTTCATACTGAAAAATGTGAAGAGCAATATATCTGGCAAGACACATGAAGTAACCCTTTCACTTCGTTCAACTGTCTTAAGGCGTAACAACACTTCAAGAAAAATATGAACTTGTCAGATGGAGCTCAGAGGTGAAGAAAGACCAGGAATTAGTCATTCAACCTAGAGAAAAGAAGACTGGAAAAACATGATAAATACAGGATGGACTCTCCTAGCTCTCTGTTTCTGAAAAGAACACTCTGACGCTGTGGTACAGACATTTCAAGTAATTTTTAGTGAAGCAGTGGTCACTTCAATAGTCTCCAACACAATAATGAAGGTTCCTTTTAAAGAGCTTTAGGAAAGATCAAAGGTTTTAAGAGTCTAGGGGGAATTTATAATGTAAAGCCATGATTCTGTGCTGTTGCTCCACAGGTAATAAATATATGGTGGGCAGAATTATCAAGGAAAGATGTGCTGTGCTCAAGTGAAAACTCAGGCACAAATTGTGGGTATAAAAATTATGAGTTCAGATTTGGCCTCAGCTGTAGCTGGGGAATCCAAATGCCATCAGGTCTCCTTTCTCCCCTGAAGTTCCTTATGGGCCACACTCTGCACTGTGCTTTAAAAAGGAGATCAAGCACAGAAACCAACATACAAAGTTAACATCATAATGTTTTCAAAGGTTTCTATTTTCAAAAACTCAGTCATCCAAATCACAAGCTCCAGAACACCCAAATAAATCAATCAAACCAATAAAGATAAAACACCATGTTTCCATCTTTGACCCTGTCTAAACAAAACAAAAACAAAAACAAACAATAAGCACATGGTCACTCTAAGAGGAAATTTCCAAAATCTAACTAACTACCATTTAATTTGATACATTCAAATATGGATATTTTCTAAGGGGTTCAAATTCTCCAATCCTCCCTCATTTTTAAGATTTTTAAAAAGAAATTAAATCATACCATATAATCCATTGCACAGTTTCCCTAAATGGAAAGATAAAGAAACTAGGATAGATTCATCTGCTTTGAAGGATTTTTCACAGAACGATTTCACTAATGGGAGAACAGTTTGACTCCGATCATCTGAAAAACAAAAGAAGGAATTAGCTCTTTGTCAACATTTAAAATAGAGCACAGAGACTGAACTTCTGTAATAAATTAAGAAAAATTTCATTTAACATTCTCAGGATTACTTCTGGCAGGCACTCACTGAAGGAACAAAACAAGAGGTAGAAAGAATGATGAGCATGTTAATATAATATAGGTCCTAAGTTACCTTACCTGCTATGTTCATTTGTTTGTTTGTTATTAAGGAAGAGGCATTCCCCAGTAAAGGATGAGGCAGAGAATAAACAAACAGTCACTACCTCCTCCTTTCACCAAGAATATAGAGAGAGAAAGAATACTGCAGTACTCCTACAATAAGAGCTCCTACAATAGTAGGAACACAGGGAGATCAAGACTGAACATGACTACGACAGTAAATAGAAAAATCTGGATATGCTGCAAGTTAATTTTTTAAACCCACTGAGAAGTATTTCAAAATCTTTTGGCATACAATAAATTCACAGAGAAACAAAATAATTAAGGGCACAGGATATAAATGAAATAATTTAGAAACTAAAGTCAAATCCAAGCACTCTGCATCCTTATAAAATAAAGGAGCAAATGTTTAAAAAATTTACATATTTTGACTTATTTTAAATAAAAATCATTGTATTGAAATGTTTGAATTCTAAGGGGATTATTATTTTTTTAATGGTAGCTCAACAGCAAAATTAAGCAAATAATTGTGGCTGAACAAAGTTAGGTTGGCCTGAAGAAATACTTTGATATTGTGGGAGAGAAACTCTAGGATGTAATTTCGGGTCATCTACCTTCAAAAGTGTTCATTTTCTAGTTCAGCCATAAAAGCAAAACCCACGCAAACCCAGTTTCTAGAAACACATTCCTTACAAAACTGTAAATAACCCGATTGCTTTCTCTAAGCTTCTTACAGTAACTCAAAGCAGTAGTCACAGCAGGGGTGGGGGAGGAGGAGTAAAGACTGAGAGGTGCAAAGAGAGGCACAAATTTGATAGCATCAACCCAAAGGCTCAAGAATTAGAAAATTAACCTACTATCATACTTACTGATATAAACACTAACTGCTAAAAAGTCCATTTACAGTATTCTCCCCAACTATATCATTTTTTCCTTTTCCTTATCCGCTCCTCTATATGGCCTAAATACGGCCATTTATTGTAGTAATTCATCACCAAGTTCCTGTACAGTGCATTTTTGTTGAGCTAGCACTTTGTATTCTGTGTATTGATAGCACTACATTAATTAATTAAATACTAGCAACACAATATTCCCATAATTTATACAGTAATTTTACTCATTCCATTTAGGCGCATTACATCAGAAACTTGGAATATGACAACTGATTTCATGGACAACTAGGTCCCCTCCCTTAAAACTTTCTGCATATCAAGCACTGCAAGACACGAAATATAAGGAAATACAAAGCACAAGGCAATAAACAAAATAAAATCAGAAATGTCTGAATAATGCAGACAGAACAAAAAGCATTTAAATACAATTATAAGATGCACTAGAGCACTGAGAACTGGGCTAGTAAGCCTAAATTAAATTCTTACCTGCATCAAACATATCAAGCAGATTCACTAAGGTCTCAAAAGCAGCCAGGCGTACACTGCTGCCCTCATCTCTTGCCAGTTCTACTAACTCAGGAAGCACCACAGTTTTTGTTAGTTCTGTCCTGCAACGTGAAGCAAGCAGTCAAAAGAAAACTTACAGTGAAACAGTGCTGCCACTGCAAAACAGAATTCTTCCTTGAAATACTCATTTAGATATTTTTTGGGAAGTCAAGAAGAAAAAACTGACAAATTTCTAAGGAAGTTAAAATTAAAGAAAAACCTCCAGTCAATCTCAGGACTTTTTTTCTTTGCCAACCAAAGAAACATGCAAATTTAAAGTATGAAACTTCAGCATTTAAAAAGCATTCAAATTAGCTCAAAATAAACTAGAGAAAATGTAGTCTGAAAAAAAATCAAGGATTCCAGCTATTTCACTGTGTCACTAAGAAAATTCTTATGATCAAATATGCTCAACACGATGGTCCAAAGCCAAAAATCATTAAGTGTGAGCCATGTTGGATTGAAGTGTCTGGAAATTTTATACATCAAAGATGAGCCTTCTTTACAGAGAGCATCTACTGCTCAGAGAAAATGTGATTTCCCAACTAGTCTAAACACTGGCTTTTAGCCTTGGTTTAAAGTAGTAAAGAAAGGGTTCTGCTTGTCCTTTTTTGCCTTGGTACGTACTGAGTTACTAATACACTGCTAATACTTAACTCCAGGATGCTGAAATAAAAATGCTCAAAATACCCCTTCCAATCAGACTAAAGTAGTAACAGTTGCCCCTTTTGTAAGTCAGTATAAACAATAATGCTTTCAAATGTTTATAATCAGCATCAAAGTGATTTGCACCTTACAGAGTTTATCATTCCTACCAGCAAATCAAGTGGTAGCTTAAGAGTATTCTTCCAAGCAAATGATTAAATATTCAAATAAAATTACAAGAAAATGGTAGATCATTTAGTGGCAATAACTAACTAACTAACTAGTAAAAATAAGCATTGGGACTGTCATCACATTATATCTTCAACATTTACCTAAATATTTGCTCATGTCTGTTTAGTTATTTCTTCATTTACCTACTACGTATTCATCCTCAACATGACACACTGGTATAGCTTCCATACTGAAAATACTGAATGTTCGCCATTTATTATGAGATTAAATCATCTAAAGCATTGAGAAGGTATTAAGTAAAAAATTCAGAGAGAGAACAGTCTGTACGAATACATTAATGCTAAAAATAAAAGTTGGTGAGGAAAGAATCAAAGAAAAACACACAGGACAGACCACTAATTGATAACAAAGTATTCAGCCCTATCAAACC